>NW_020871429.1:141604-146604 GCF_003789085.1 Penaeus vannamei | reverse complement strand
ACTAGCACTTTTTCCAATTTTTTTTTGCGTTTCCGAATGAACTCCGAATGAAAATCATGTAAACAAACATGGCGCTATCGGAGTGAGGTCCTGGGAATCAGACGAACATTCTCGTACATATTACGTTATTTTAAAGAAATATGATGTTGTATATTGCATATACGGATGTTCTAAATTATTAGCTTATGTTTACATTCACTCATCCTATCTAATTTATTAATAGCACAAGATCAACACGGAAATTAGTCAGACGGAAACGGTCGTAACCGTCTTGGTCTGGGAGGCGTTCCGTTTGCAGACGATCCTTTTCTCAAATTCAGAAATTGACGGAAAAAGTGCTACTGTGATAGGGCCTTTAGTGATCTTTCCGTTGCCGAATCACACTGGTTAGCGCAACAGACCATTCGGTTATTTGGGGCAATATATGTAGGGTAACAGTTAGGCATATATATATTTGATATGTATTAGGTAACTAAGTTGTGGTACGACAAATCATTCTCTCTGTTCTTTCCTTACTGTTTATTTGGGTAGACATATTGTCGTCATTTAAGGCTTATGTGACGTCTACCATTTTTTTCTTGAACTCAAAGCCTTGCCATTTAAGGGGAATCACCGGTTCCCTCATCAACAAATTGCAGGACTTATTGCGAATAGGCCTAAGTCTCAAACTGGTGTAAAAAAATGCCATTATATATTTCATTTCGTATACTTCCTAAGGCTTTCCCTCAGTTCTAAGGTTCTTTGCATCATATTTTGAGTTTTGTTTAGTTTTCGAGATTTTAGTTTTCTTAGAGTTGTAGATCTGGAAGATGCGTTGGGGGATAGTAGCAAGAACGCTGTTAATCTTTTAAGAATTGAAATGGGACATCCGCATACTGGGCAATTCAAGGCAGGATATTTACCAAAGGGACAGTTAGGCCAATACAAGGAGGCTGTAAGTACAACAACAACAATAAAAACAAAAACACTGAAACTAAATAAGGCTTCAAATAAACATTTTTCAAACGTTTATTCCTTGAGGCCAGTACTGGGAATTATTATATAGAGTAACATGATAGAGAGTGACATGATACTGCCTTACTATACAATTCCTTTTCGTCAGGTGACACAACCGGTACTTATTAGATGCTCTTTCCTTAAATATATTAGGGACAGAAACACCCTTGCTGCCTTTTTAAGTTAAGGTTAATCCAAGGATGAATAAGCGACGCTGCGGTTGTGCCAGGACTGCTACACTGCGTCCAAAATCATAAAAAAGAATAAAAATGGCAGCCGACATTGAAGGACTCTGATT
The DNA here is from genome assembly GCF_003789085.1 of Penaeus vannamei. Classification (NCBI taxonomy): domain Eukaryota; kingdom Metazoa; phylum Arthropoda; class Malacostraca; order Decapoda; family Penaeidae; genus Penaeus; species Penaeus vannamei. The sequence goes on along the minus strand of NW_020871429.1, from coordinate 145,310 downwards.
CACACACGAAAATGAAATAAGAAGAACATGAAAACAAAAATAAAATTAAATGAATAGATTTTACATATATGTGTATGTATGTATTTGTTTATATGTATTTATATTAATGCATGTATGCATATAAAGACGTGTTTACAGTGCTCCCCCCCCCCTAGTAACTAGCATTCTTTCCTGTTCTTCAATGAAATCAGGTACCCTCAACAACGCCTTATTTTTTCACGGGAGAATCTTGGCGAATCGCAACAGTGTCTAGAGTGAGATGCCATTTATTTTCCTTTGATTTTTGACTATTTTTTCCTTTGATTGGACACATAGCAGGTTATGTGAGTGTGCGCATGTTTCTCAGTCTGTATGTCTGTGTCTCGAGACTCATATTGTTCTGCTCATGAGGGAATTACAGATATACATGATATCATAGGTAGATAGGTAGAGATAGATAGATAAGGATAAACAGATAGAAAGATAGATGATAGAAAAGAAAGAGAGAGGAGAGAGAGAGAGGTAGAAGAACAGATAGACATATAGAGAAGAGAGAGAGGGGAGAGAGAGAGAGAGAGATACATAGACAAAAAGAGAAGAGAGAAAGAGAGAAACAGGGAAGAGAAGAGAAAGAAAGCGACAGACAAAACGACGAGAGTACGTTTCGATCTCCCTCTCCCTCCCTTCCTTTCTTCCCTCCCACCTCCTCCCCCTCCCAAACCACACTACCTCCCTCCCCCTCTATCCCTCCTCCCAACCCCATCCCCCGTTCCCTTTCCCCTCCTCCCCTTCCCCCTCACCCTCCCCCCCCACCCACACGCGAGACAAGCGAAGTGAAGGAAGAGAGATAAAAACCCAGGGGGAGGGAGAGGGGGGAAGGGAAACCAGTGGGGAGGAGGGAGGACCCAGGGGGAGGAGGGGGAGGGAGGGAACGATAACTGAGCTATCCCTCATGATAACTCCGCGCATATGACTCTCCCTGCTAATGATATCAAGTCATACTGCACGCGCCATTTAACAGATACAATTATTGGGTGAATCACACAGATGAGGCGGAGGAGGGGGGAAGGGAGGGAGGGAGGGGGGGAGGGGGAAGGGGGGGTGGGGGGAAGAAAGGAGGGAGGGGGAATGAAAGGGGGGAGGGGAAAAGGGAGAAGGAAGGAGGGGGAGGGGAAGGGGGAGAAAAGGGGAGGGAGGGGGAAGTATGGTGGAGAGAGGGGGATGGGGATGGAAGGAGGGAAAGAATGGAAGGAGGGATGGAGAGAAGAATGGGGAGAGGGAAAGAGAGGGAGGCGGAAGGGAGCTTGAGAATGGAAGAGGAGGGAGAATAGGGAGGAGGAAGGAAGTATGGGGAAAGAGGGAGGGGAAATGGAGAAATTAAGGGAGGAAGAGAAGAGAGTTGAAAATGCAGGTAGAGGATGGAAGAGAGGGAGGGAGGGAAGGGAAAATATAGGGAGAAAATGGAGGGGGAGGGGAAAGGGATGATTGAGAATATAAAAGAGAGAGAATGGGGGAGATATAGGGAGAGGGAGAAAGGGAGAGTATGAAGGTAGAAAATGGAGGGGAAGGGAGAGGGGAGGATAGAGAAAGTGGGAAAGAGAATGGACGGATGAGCGGAAGGGGGGTAGAGAATGGACAGGAGAAGAACGAAGGGAGGAAGAGAGCAAAGGGAGGAATAATGGAGGGGAAGGGAGAAAGGGGGAAGGAAAGTAGGGAAGAGCGCGGAAAAAGAAAGAGGAAGAACGGAGGAAGGGAAAGAAAACAGGGAGAAGGGAGAGAGAAGGAAAAGGAGAGAAGTGAGGAGAGGAAACAACGGTGAGAGAAGAGAGAGAGAATAAGGGAGGGAGAGAGTAGATGAAAGTAAGGTAAATGGGTAAGAATTATAAAAAAGGAAGAAGAAATGGTGTAAGAAAAGGAAAGATATGAATAGGGGAGTTTTTGATAAGGGGGGGGGGGTAAGGAAGACGAGGAGAAGGGGAAGAAGGGAAATGGAAGAGAGAAGGGAGAACAGAGAGAGAGAGAGAGAAGGAGGGAGTGAGGCATAACGAAGAATGAGTTGGGAGGGAAAGAAGGGAAGAGAAGGGAGGGGGAGAATGAAGGAGGAAGGGAAAAGGGGGGTTAGGAGGGGGGAGAGAAAAGGGGGGGGAGGAGAAACGAGATGAGCAGGAGGATAAGGAGAAAGAGGAGGAGGAGGAGAAGGAGAAGGAGAAGGAGAGGAGGAGGAGGAGATGGAGGAGAAAGGAAAGGAGGAGAGGAGGAGGAGGAGGAGGAAGTTTCAGGAAGAAAAGGAAGGCCTAGAGGATGTGAAATGAAATATAGATACAAAGGGAAGAGCAAAATGTAAACCACATAACAAAACGCACACACACACACACACACACACACACACACACACACACACACACACACACATGTATGCGTGCGCGAACTTTGTGCACCAAGCAAAAAATTAAAAGAACGAAAAAAAAGAATCAAAACATAAAAAAAGCAAAAAAAGAAAGAAAAAAAAAAAAAGAATAAAAAAGAGAAAAGAAAAGAAAAAAAGTTAAAAAAAGAATAAAGAAAATAAAAAGAAAAGGATAAAAAAAACAAAAAAGAAAAAAAGGAAAAAATAATTAAAAAAAAGAAAGAGAGAGAGAGAGAGAGAGAGAGAGAGAAAATCCTACCAACTCCAAAAAATCTTTCTTTTTTTTCCTCACACCACAGTATTCACGCTAATAATTCCCGCCAGAAATGCGATTACGCGAATGTACAACCAAAATATTAATTTGGCGTTAGACAAAAAAAAAAAAAAAAAAAAAAAAAAAAAAGCCACTTGGCCACCTGCGCCTCAGTCACGAAAGAGCAAACAGACATCATTTTTTTTCTTTTAATTTCCTCTTTTTTCCTGGATTTGTTTCTTTTTTTTTCCTTTCCTTTCGTTGCATTATGGAATAATTTCTTCTTTCTAATTAACAGAAATAATGAGTTTTTCTGACGTACCTAATCGCCGATCTTTCAAAATTACGAAATAAGTTGTTTTTTCGTTCTTTTTTTGCCAAAGGATGAGCGAAAGGAGGCACGTGAACGAAGCATTGCGGAAAAGGGTAATGCGATATGGGAATGGGAATCTGGTTAAGATCGGGAACACTTGTCCTTCTAACCACACAGATGGCTGAGGAGGATCCCGCTCTTGCTCGCTCTCGCTCGCTCTTGCTCGCTTTTGCTCGCTCTTGCTCGCTTTTGCTCGCTTTTGCTCGCTCTTGCTCGCTCTTGCTCGATCTTGCTTTTGCTCGCTCTTGCTCGCTCTTGCTCGCTCTTGCTCGCTCTAGCTCGCTCTTGCTCGCTCTAGCTCGCTCTTGCTCGCTCTCGCTCGCTCTTGCTCTCGCTCTTGCTCGCTCTCGCTCGCTCTTCTGCTCTTGCTCGCTCTTGCTCGCTCTTGCTTGCTCTCTCGCTCTTCGCACTTCTCTCTGCTCTTCTTGCTCGCTCTTACTCGGTCTTGCTCGCTCTTGCTTGCTCTTGCTCGGTCTTACTCGGTCTTGCTCGCTCTTACTCGGTCTTGCTCGCTCTCTTGTCTCGGCTCGCTCCTTACGGTCTTGCTCGCTCTTACTCGGTCTACTCGTCTGCTCGCTCTTGCTCGCTCTTACTCGGTCTTGCTCGCTCTTACTCGGTCTTGCTCGCTCTTACTCGGTCTTGCTCGCCTCTCTCGGTCTTACTCGTCTTGCTCGCTCTTACTCGGTCTTAGCCT
>NW_020871429.1:124918-134918 GCF_003789085.1 Penaeus vannamei | reverse complement strand
CAATTATCATTTATCGAATTAATGTACTTTATGCGTCTCTTTCACTTATAATTTGAATGGTTTAAAGCCAGTGCAGAGAAGGTTCTGTGTTAGATAGACTGCAAGCATACAAAAGAAAGAAAGAAAGAAAGAAAGAAAGAAAAAGAAGTCAGTGTTAAAGAGACTAAAAGCATGCAAAAAAAGAAAAAAAAGAAAAAAAGAAAAAAAAATCGAACAGAAATACATAGCAACAACAACAAAACATTAAGGCCAATAACCCAATTACGTAAACAAGAACAACACAAACAAAAAAAATCTAAAACAACAATATTTCCTCCCTCTCCCCCTCTCATACCAATTCCCTTCTCCTCCCCCCCCCCCCTTTCCCTTTACCCCTCTTTCTTTGCCCCCCTCCCTTCATACCACACCCTCCCCTCCCCCCCTTCCCCTTTGCTCCCCTACCCCCTTCATACACCCCTCCCCTCCCCCTTCCCCTCTTCCCCTTCGTAACCCCCTCCCCTCCCCCCTTCCCCCCCCCTTCATAACCACTCCTCCCTCCCCTCCTCTCCCACCCCACCCTCCCCTTCCCCTCCCCTCCCCTCCTTTCCCTTCCCCCCTCCTCTTTGGTCCCCCCCAGTTCATACCAACCCCAAACCCCCATCCCTCCTCCCCCCTCTCCCCCCCTTCACAGACATATCACAGATTGCCAAGTCTTTAAGTGTTGCGTTAACATCTCGTTTTAACTTTAATCCTTCCTTATTTCTTCTCTCTCTGATCTGTTCTTTTAGTCTGGCTATCCTGTTGTGTGTCTGGAAATGTCTGAGTTGTTTGGTTTGTCTGTCTTGCTATTTATCTCTATTTGCTGTTACATTATATATCTCTTTATCTATCTATATTCATCTATCTCTGTCATTACACGTAGTACACATTTCTATATATCTGTCTATCTGAAAATCTATCACTTGCTTTTCCTTTGATCACTTGTTTGTCTGTCTGTCTGTCTCGATATCTATCTGCTTATCAGNAATCTTATATTCCTTATTTAACAAACATTCGAAGGTGTCTAGATAAGCCATGCGGTTCGATTTTTCCTTTTTGATATTAGTAAGTACTGATGAAATATAAGTACAAATTTTTGACAATAAAGCATATAGATGTAGAATACAACAAAGATACATACATAAATAAAAACAAAATGCATAAACGTAATCAAAAATAGAACTATGACGCGTGACACGGAAAGACCGAGAAAACCTAACCAAAGTGGTGTTCGTGGCGAGGAAAGTCTGTTTGGTGAACAAGTGTTGCCGTTGTTCAGTTCTGGCTTTACCTTTACTATATGGAGGGTTTCTAAGATGATGTCGTGGCGAGGGCAGGGAGGACAAAACACTCAAATCTTTTACAGAACGATGTGAGTGTTACTGTTCTCGAGAAAGATGGACCTGCTCACGGGAGGCCAGTCCGGAAACCTTTCCATTGCGTTCTTATTTCCCTTTGTGATTCCACCTCCGTAGCAAGGCAGTTAGGACAGGTGGAGAAGCACACTGCATTCGAACACGGGTCAGACCTGCACTTCACTGGTTGTTTTATGAGCTTTGGAAAAGAAAGAAAGAAAGAAAAAAAAAAGACGTCAGTGTTGGTAAAAACAAAGATAAATTCAATCTGAGGTCGATTGCCTTATTAAGATGTTTTTAATTGTTTTCTGACGTCAGAGTTTGCCTTATCAATATATGGTAGTTTCACTTATTTAGGATCTCTTTTGGCAGTGGAGACGGTGTTTTGGAGTTGTTTTTTCCGTGTATTGTAAATATTTTGAAAATAAATACGATTGCACTTTTCGTTTTTCTATTTGTGTATATTCATGAGTATAGCTGAGGAATCGAAGACCTAGGACAGCAGCGAAGGTTTCGTTTTCGGTAAACATTAGTATGAAAAATGTCATATTATTGGTGGAAGGTATCCATTAAAGGGTATTTTTTCAGTATCAGTTACTTTTGATGCTTCGGATTAAAGTGAGAAAATGATTTATGTGAAGAATGTTTCACTGTGATTATAAACACAAAGATCTATTTAACCATGCAACCACCAATTTACCTATCCATTCAGCTATGTATAAATGTATGTATCCATCTCTCTCTCTCTCTCTCTCTCTCTCTCTCTCTCTCTCTCTATATATATATATATATATATATATATATATATATATATATATGTATGTATGTATACACAAATTTTAAATACTTTATCTATATCTATCAACCTACTCCAACTAGCTATCCATCTATTAATTCATCTGCCCATTTCTTCCTTTCTATTATATACACATACATATATCTGTTTATATGTCTATTTTTCTTTTTGCCTGCCTGCCGGCTCATTTACTTACCCGTCTCTCAGTTTATATATCAAGACATTCATGATACTATGCATATTATCGTGGTCCTTACAACGTGTAACAGTTAACCAGCACTGCTTAGCCTGTGCGAACAAAATCAATAAATATTTCATTGGGGGAATTTGAGGCTTTCTAAGTTTTGTTAGACTTATCCACATGCACACGAAATTCTTGTGTGTATGTGTGCTTGTGCGTATAGGCATGTATGATTGATTTTGTGTAATTGCGTTTGTGTATGTCACTGTGTGTGTGTGATTTTTTTATTTTATTTTCTGTGTGCGTGCGTGTGTTCTCCCCTCCCCTTCCCCTTATCTGTCTCCCTCTCCATGCTCTTGTCTCATCCCCCTCTCCCTCTCTCTTCTCCTTTCTCTCCCTCTTCTATTATTTCCCCCCTTTCTTCTATCTCTTCTCATCACTTTCCCTCTCCACGCGTCCCTCTTCCTCTCTCCCTCTCTCCTTCTGTCTTCCTCTTCCTCTACCTCTCCCTCTCTGTTTTCATCTCCCTGCTCCCCTTGATCAGTTTCAACCAACCCATCTACCTTTATCTCTATCTTCTCCTCTATTATCTGCCAATATTTTTACTTGCCCTTCGATTTTGTGGCGTGTAAAAGCTCAAGAGAAAGAATGTTCCTTTTTTATATCAATTTCCTTTGATTCTGATTTTATTTGCTTACCAACACCTTTTACCATATCTATAATCAGGTCCCCAGTCTCTTCCTTAGATAAGCCTTTTTTCTCGACAAAAGAAATAAACATAAGAACGCAAGCAAAATGCAACATCTGACTTGCACTTTCCACTCACTGCAAGGTCAGAAGCGACCTATATAAACCATTCCACAAGATCTTACTCACACACACTCCTCTGTTGTGGCCACAACAAGCCTGCTTAACCCAAGATGAAGTACTTGGTGAGTACAGTGGAGGGTTTTCACTTGATTATATTTCTGTTATTGACTACAGCAGATCTACAACTTGTCTGAACTTACTTTCAGGCGTTTGTGCTCCTGGCGGCTGCCGTTTGCGCTTCCGAAGTCGAGAAGCGAGAGGCGGAGCCCAGCGTGATTCCTCACTCCGGCTACAGAACTCCACTCTATCCTCGATACTCCTATGGACCATCCTTCCCGACTCACTACCATAAGAGATCCGCAGACGCTGAGCCTTCCACTCTTTATGGCGTCAGGGCCGTCATCCGCACTCCTGTGTATGGCGTGTATGGACACAGCGTTCACACACTCCACAAAAGGGCTGCTGACGCTGAAGCTTCTCGACTTTACTCCCACGGAAGCTATTCTCCCTTCCCCGTAGCCTACGGAGGATACCATGGTCACCGGTTCCACAAGAGGTCTGCTGAGCCAGAAGCCGAGGCTGAGGCTTCTCGGGGCTATCTCCCTTACCTTCCATACGCTCCACTTCCAGCTTACGGCCGACACATCTACAAGAGGTCTGCTGAGCCTGAGGCAGAGCCATCCCACCTGTACTCTCCTGTCTCTTACGCACATACTTCTCGTCCTTCTGTTTATCGTTCCCTCTATTACTGAGCCGAGACATAATGGACAACGTGCAACAGGAGCCATGGTGTGTCATCTAAGGAATTCCTTCGAAAAAGATACAATAAACTTTTCCAATCGGAAACTCCATTTCCTCTCCTTGCTAACATTGCTGTCAGCAGATCAACATATAAAGTTTACAATGGAATGTATTGGACTGTTTTTGAACACAGACGTAAACAAAAGCGTCATTTATCGTTAAACCCTAAATACAAACAGGACCTTAAACATTGTTCACGTGGTACGCTGATAACATAGAAGAAAAATAAGTCATAGTATATGATTGCGATCTTTCGCAATTTTCATATGCTTCCCTCCTGCTAAAACAGAGGCAGGCCATCATGCCTAAAATCCCGTTTAGAAATCTGTACTTGTCTCCCATAATCAAAACGCTCTTACCAGAAAAATATATACACATATATATTCATATATATATATATATATATATATATATATATATATATTATATGTAAATATTATATATATAGTTGAAAATGGAAAGCATATTTGACAAATGTCATTTATATTTCAAACCTAAAACCAAACATGACCTGAAATATTGGTAATGTTATATATTAAGTTATAAAATATGTCAACGATCTAGGCAATTTTCATTTGCTTTCCTCTCTCATTTTCTAGAAAGATGGCCTGCTCAGCGGGAGGCCAGTCCGGAAACCCTTTCCATTGCGTTCTTATTTCCCTTTGTGATTCCACCTCCGTAGCAAGGCAGTTAGGACAGGTGGAGAAGCACACTGCATTCGAACACGGGTCAGACCTGTAGTTCACTGGTTGTTTTATGAGCTTTGGGAAAATGTTAGTGTTGCTAAAAACAAAGATAAATTTAATCTGAGGTCGATTGCCTTATAAAGATATTTTTAATTGTTTTCTGATGTCAGAGTTTGCCTTATCAATATATGGTAGTTTCACATATTTAGGATCTCTTTTGGCAGTGGAGATGGTGTTTTGGAGTTTTTTTTTCCGTGTATTGTAAATATTTTGAAAATAAATACGAATTGCACTTTCAGTTTTTCTATTTGTGTATATTCATGAGGTATAGCTGAGGAATCGAAGACCTAGGACAGCGAAGGTTGGTTTTCGGTAAACATTAGTATGAAAAATGTCATTATTATTGGTGGAGTATCCATTAAAGGGTATTTTTTTTCATATCAGTTACTTTTGATGCTCGGGATTAAAGTGAGAAAATAGTTTATGTGAAGAATGTTTCATTGTGATTATAAACACAAAAGATCTATCACCACCAATTTACCTAACTATCCATTCAGCTATGTATAAATGTATGTATCCATCTCTCTCTCTCTCTCTCTCTCTCTCTCTCTATATATATATATATATATATATATATATATATATATATATATATGTATGTATGTATACACATTTAAATACTTTATGTCTATTTATCTATCAACCTACTCCAACTAGCTATCCATCTATTAATTCATCTGCCCATTTCTCTTCCTTCCTCTCTATATATACACATACATATATCTGTTATATGTCTATTTTTCTTTTGCCTGCCTGCCGGCTCATTTACTTACCCGTCTCTCAGTTTATATATCAAGACATACATGATACTATGCATATTATCGTGGCCTTACAACGTGTAACAGTTAACCAGCACTGCTTGGCCATGCGAACAAAATCAATAAATATTTCATTGGGGGGAATTTGAGGCTTTCTCAGTTATTGTTAGACTTATCCACATGCACACGAAATTCTTGTGTGTATGTGTGCTTGTGCGTATAGGCATGTATGATTGTGATTTTGTGTAATTGCGTTTGTGTATGTCACTGTGTGTGTGATTTTTTTTTTTTCTGTGTGCGCGCGTGTCCCCCCCCCTCCCCCTTATCTGTCTCCCTCTCCATGCTTCCCTCTTTGTCTCATCCCCCCTCTCCCTCTCTCTTCTCCTTTCTCTCCCTCTTCTATTATTTCCCCCTTTCTTCTATCTCTTCTCATCACTTTCCCTCTCCACGCGTCCCTCTTCCTCTCTCCTTCCTCTCCTTCTGTCTTCCTCTTCCTCTACCTCTCCCTCTCTTTTTCATCTCCCTGCTTCCCCTTGATCATTTCAACCAACCCATCTACCTTTATCTCTATCTTCTCCTCTATTATCTGCCAATATTTTTACTTGCCCTTCGATTTTGTGGCGTGTAAAAGCTCAAGAGAAAGAATGTTCCTTTTTTATATCAATTTCCTTTGATTCTGATTTATTTTGCTTAACACCTTTTACCATATCTATAATCAGGTCCCCAGTCTCTTCCTTAGATAAGCCTTTTTTTCTCGACAAAAAATAAACATAAGAACGCAAGCAAAATGCAACATCTGACTTGCACTTTCCACTCACTGCAAGGTCAGAAGCGACCTATATAAACCATTCCACAAGATCTTGCTCACACACACTCCTCTGTTGTGGCCACAACAAGCCTGCTTAACCCAAGATGAAGTACTTGGTGAGTACAGTGGAGGGTTTTCACTTGATTATATTTCTGTTATTGACTACAGCAGATCTACAACTTGTCTGAACTTACTTTCAGGCGTTTGTGCTCCTGGCGGCTGCCGTTTGCGCTTCCGAAGTCGAGAAGCGAGAGGCGGAGCCCAGCGTGATTCCTCACTCCGGCTACAGAACTCCACTCTATCCTCGATACTCCTATGGACCATCCTTCCCGACTCACTACCATAAGAGATCCGCAGACGCTGAGCCTTCCACTCTTTATGGCGTCAGGGCCGTCATCCGCACTCCTGTATGGCGTGTATGGACACAGCGTCACACACTCCACAAAAGGTCTGCTGAGCCAGAAGCCGAGGCTGAGGCTTCTCGGGGCTATCTCCCTTACCTTCCATACGCTCCACTTCCAGCTTACGGCCGACACATCTACAAGAGGTCTGCTGAGCCTGAGGCAGAGCCATCCCACCTGTACTCTCCTGTCTCTTACGCACATACTTCTCGTCTTTCTGTTTATCGTTCCCTCTATTACTGAGCCGAGACATAATGGACAACGTGCAACAGGAGCCATGGTGTGTCATCTAAGGAATTCCTTCGAAAAAGATACAATAAACTTTTCCAATCGGAAACTCCATTTCCTCTCCTTGCTAACATTGCTGTCAGCAGATCAACATATTAAGTTTACAATGGAATGTATTGGACTGTTTTTGAACACAGACGTAAACAAAAGCGTCATTTATCGTTAAATCCTAAATACAATCAGGACCTTAAACATCATTCACATGGTACATGATTTTGTTCGCATGGCCAAGCAGTGCTGGTTAACTGTTACACGTTGTAAGGCCAAGATAATATGCATAGTATCATGTATGTCTTGATATATAAACTGAGAGACGGGTAAGTAAATGAGCCGGCAGGCAGACGAAAAGAAAATAGACATATATATATGTATGTGTATATATAGAGAGGAAGGAAGAGAAATGGGCAGATGAATTCATAGATGGATAGCTAGTTGGAGTAGGTTGATAGATAAATAGACATAAATTATTTAAATGTGTATACATACACATATATAATATAATATATATATATATATATATATATATATAAACATAGATGAATTTAATCTGAGGGTGATTCCTTTATAAACCTTTTTTATTGTTTTCTGATGTCAGTTTCAATTATCAATATATGGTAGTTTCACATATTTAGAATTTCTTTTGGCAGTAGAGATGGTGTTTTGGATTTTTTTTTTTTTTTATATTGTTGTCAATATTCTGAAAATAAATGCGAATTTAAATTTCATGCTTTTCTATTCGTGCATATTCATGAGGTACAGCTGAGCAAGCGAAGACCGAGGCTAACGAAAGTTGGTTTTCGATAAACATTGGTATGAAAAATGTCATTATTGTTGGTGGAGAATATCCATTAAAGGATCTTTCTTCATATGACAGTTATTTTTGATGCTCGATATTAAGGTGAGAAAATTAAATATTTTCAACTAGCTATCTAACTATTAATTCATCTGTCCATCTCTCATTCTTTCCATCTATCTATCTATATATGTACACATCTATCTGTTTATATGTTTTTTTACCTGCCTCCCTGCCTACCTACTTACCTATCTACCAGTCTTTCTATCTATCAAGACATACATGATACAATGCATATTATCGAAGCCTTTACAACAAGGCTGTAAAAACTAACCCGAACTGCTTGGCTGGGTGAAACAAAAACAATAAATATTTTCCTTGGGGGAATTTGCTGCTTTCTCAATTATTATTAGACTCATATCCACATGAACGCAAAATTTCTCTCGTGGTGTATGTGTGCTTGTGTGTTATGTGTGTGTGTGCCTGTAACTGCTTATGTGTGCTCTCCTTCTACCCTCCCTTCTCCCCCTTTCTATTTATGTGCCTTTTTCATTCTTCTTTCTCTCTCCGCCTGTATTCGTGTGAAATTTCTCTGTTTTTGTCTCCCAGCCTCCTTCTATGTTTTCATAATATTGGTATATTCTCTCACGTTTTCTCTCCCTTTCTCGCTCTCCCACCTTCCCTTCTCATTTTCCTTTTAATTCTCTTTTCTTCATCTTCCTCCCTCCCTTTCTCTCTCTCTCCCTCTCCCTCTTCTTCTTCTCTCTCTCGCTCTATCTCTCTCTCTCTCTCTTTGCCTCCCTCCCCCCCCATCTCTCTCTGCCCCTCCCTATATATATATGATACGTCTTAGTCTTAGCGTTCAGGTCTCGAATTGCAAGCAGGAAGAGGTAGATTAGCACAACCATGTAGAATCTTATGTTCCTTATTTAACAAACATTTCGAAGGTGTCTAGATAAGCCATGCGGTTCCGAAGTAAATGAAAATACCAACAATTTGAATATTAGTAACTGATGGGATATAAGTACAAAAATGTTAACAATAAAGCAGATAGATGTAAAATGCAACAAAGATACATAAAATAAAAACAAAATGCATAATCGTAATCAAAATAAACTATGGACGCGTGATTCCCACGAAAGACGAGAAAACTAACCAAAATGGGTGTTCGTGGCGAGAGAAAGTCTGTTTGGTGAACAAGGTGTTGCGTTGTTCAGTTCTGGCTTTACCTTTACTATATGGAGGGTTTCTAAGATGATGTCTTGGCGAGGGCAGTGGGAGGACAAAGCACTCAAATCTGTTACAGAAACGATGTGAGTGTTACTGTTCTCGAGAAAGATGGTCTTGCTCAGCGGGAGGCCAGTCCGGAAACCCTTTCCATCGCGTTCTTATTTCCCTTTGTGATTCCACCTACGTAGCAAGGCAGTTTGGACAGGTGGAGAAGCACACTTCATTCGAACACGGGTCAGACCTGTAGTTCACTGGTTGTTTTATGAGTTTGTGAAAATAGTGTTGTTCTAAAAACAAAGATGAATTTAATCTGAGGTCAATTGCCTTATAAAAGATTTTTTTAATTGTTTCTTGATGTCAGAGTTTTGCCTTATCAATATATGTAGTTTCAATATTTAGGATCTCTTTTGGCCAGTGGAGACCGGTTGTGGAGTTGTTTTTCCCGTGATGTATTGTTAAGTCAATTTTGAATATATGTCAATATCGTGACCATATTGGTCTCATTGACAGGTTGTTTTCTGTAATGTCGATCTCCTGTAATATTCATACGGATTTTAGAGTTTCCTGATTGTCGACAATAATGTCCGATCGCGATTCACTCATGACACGCCCATCCTATGTAATTTGCTCGGTTTTTTCATCTTCCTGGGTAAACATAGTAAATGATAACCTAGTTAACATTGTTATTTATGCGTGTTTCGTCATGGTAACTTTTTCATTTAATACAAGCGCGCGATCTAAAATCTATTCTTGCAATACATTTTACCAATCTCAATATCATGTTATTTATGTTAAAGAAATGGCATCCATCGATGGATTTTACAATATACTAGTGATGAAGTAGAATAATTTAATATATTAATACACAGTTTTGTTGGAAGAGTAATGTTTCTCATCCTCTGTATGGGATAAAATAAATACCTATAGATCTAAGATCTAATTAAATCTTATTGTCTCAAACGATTCTTACCCTATTATTCTTATTGCGTATATGATCGTGAATAGTCTCATTTTA
>NW_020871429.1:87536-90036 GCF_003789085.1 Penaeus vannamei | reverse complement strand
AAATATGACCAAATATGAAAGGGAATCACTAAAAAAAAAAAAAGAAATTGGAAGAATAAAAATGATCATAGGACTGAGGATAAAAAAAAAACTATTTTATTTTGAGGGTAAGAGGTCCCCAAGCAAAGCAAATATACTATCGGAACCAAAATGTAGAGAGAGACAAACATTAACCCTGCAACTAAAATTAATAACGAAAGATTATATAGAAATAGTTTATACAAATAGTGATGGTTTATCTTCGAAGTTGCTAGAATTAGAGACAATAATTGATATGAATAAACCAGATGTGAAAGGCATCACTGAAACCAAACTGGATCCCTCCATAGACGATGTAACATTAAGACTCAAAGACTATAATGTTTGGAGAAAAGAGAGGGCCGATGGAAATGGAGGGGGGGGTAGCAATATTAACAAGGAAAGGAATTATTAAAGGAGTTAGAAATTAATCAGGACCCCATAGTGGAATTGAAGGTAATTGAGGTAGAAACAAAAGGGGTAAACATAATAATAACCACGGTATACATGCTACCTCAAACATCAGTGTGGTCACAAGAAAATTACCAAAAACTAATTCAAGAGACAATAAAGCCTGAAGTGCTACTAAACTTTCGAAACCAATTCAAAGAAATTCTTATTACAGGGGACTTTAATAGCAAAATCGACTGGGAAAGTTTCGATCCTAGAGCGCAAAGATTCTTGGAATGCTAAATTACTAGATGTCATAAATGAGCATTGCCTTTTCCAGAATGTAACAGATCATACCAGGATAAGAGGGCTAGATAGGCCGTCTATGCTTGGCCTTATATTTAAAAAGCATAACGATGCTGATAAGGATATTGAGTACTGTCCCTCTTTAGGAAAGAACGACCAAGTAGTGATTAAACTAAAATACTGTCTGCTACAAGAAAAATTTATCGTATGCAAGGAAAGAAAGGAAAAGTACAATTATAAAAGAGGTGATTATAGAAGCCTTCAAGATTTCTTTGATAGCATAAACTGGGAAACACTTCTGGGCGATGAGAACCTTGAGTTTCAGTATTCAAAATTTTGTGAGATCTACAAAAAATGAGTGGAGAAATTCATATCAGAATTCAAAACTGAAGCAAGAAATGGCCAAAAATGGTTCAGTGACAAATGCAAGAAAATGAGAGAAAACAAGCATCTCCTTTGGAAAAGATTCAGAAGACATAGATCGCAGGCAGCGTATGAAAGATATAAAGTAGGAAGAAATGAGTATACCCAAACCATGAGAGAGACGAAATTAAACTTTAAAATTATATAATCAACAAATGTAGAAGTCAACCAAAATTCTTTCCTTTCTTTCCTTGCTTACGATAATTTTTTCTTGTAACAGACAGTATTTTAGTATAATCACTACTTAGTCGTTTTTTTGTTTTTTTTTCTTAAGGACAGTACTCGATATCCTTAACAGCATCGTTATGCTTTGTAAATATTAGACCAAGCATAAACCTAGCCCTCTTATCCTGGTATGATCTGTTACATTCTGGAAAAGGCAATGCTCATTTATGACTTCTAGTAATTTAACATTCCACGAATGTGGTTGCGCTCTGGGATCGAAACTTTCCCAGTCGATTTTGCTATTAAAATCCCCTGTGATAAGAATTTCTTTGGCATTGGTCTCCGAAAGTTGAAGTACTGCTTCCAGGCAGTTTAATGTCTCTTGAATTAGTTTTTGGTAATTTTCTTGTGACCACACTGATGTTTGAGGTAGCATATATACCGTGGTTATTATTATGTTTACTCCTTTTGTTTCTACCTCAATTACCTTCAATTCCACTATAGGGTCCTGATTAATTTCTAACTCCCTTGTCATAATTCCTTTCCTTGTTAATATTGCATTAAAGTGAAGTGTAAGAGAGGGAAATTGTAAGGATAAAAGGAAGGGAAATTATTGGCTTATGCCCCGAGAAAAATCATGGAAAGAATGGGGATAGAATGGGTGTGAGGCTCTCAATTCTGTCTCACATGTACTTTTATTATGTTTATTAAAATGTCATAAATTCATAATTAATAAGGAAAGGGAGGCTATATAGAATTAACTTTAGATATGAATTGAATTATTTGAGAATATCACTTATTTAAATTACTGTGTTTATTCCTAAGGTTTCCATAATGATATGCCACTTGTTTATTATGTTTTGTTTATTGAATAAAATATTAAGGGTTTGAGATATTTCTATGACCGTTGTAATAATAGGCACACTCAACAGAGGAATGAATTCGTTCCCACACCCACGAGCCTTAAAGACCGTTAGGTTATGCTGCCACAAAATTTAACGGTACAATAAATGCAGTAAGAATAAGCCTAGATTTAAAATAAAATTGGCATATGAAAAACACTCCAATATGACAATGAGGCAAAAATTAATTAGAGTACAATAAAATATAATAAATTTGAGTATTTGAAAAATTCTTTTTCTACAAATATATACATACATATACACATACCTACGTACATACATATATATTATATATA
>NW_020871429.1:31149-55305 GCF_003789085.1 Penaeus vannamei | reverse complement strand
CTCTCTCCCCTCTCTGTCTTCTCTCTCTCGCTCGTGTCTCCATCCCTTCTCTCTCTTCTCGTTCTCCCTCCCCCCCCCCCTCTCTCTCTTCTCTCTCTCTCTCTCATCTCTCTCTTCTCTCTCTCCTTCTCTCCTCTACTCCTCTCTCTCTCTCTCTCTCTCTCTCTTCTCTCTCTCTCCCTTTCCCTTGTCCTTCTCCTCTCTCTCTCTCCCTCTCTCTCTCTCCTCCCCCCCCCCCTCTCTCTCTCTCTCTCTCTCTCTCTCTCTCTCTCTCTCTCTCTCTCTCTCTCTCTCTCTCTCTCCTCTCTCTCTCTCTCTCTCTCTCTCTCTCCCTCTCTCTCTCTCTCTTCCTCTCCCTCTCTCTCTCTCTCTCTCCCTCTCCTCTCTCTCTCTCCTCTCCCTCTCCCTCTCTCTCCTCCTTTCTCTCTCTCTCTCTCTCTTCTCTCTCTCTCTCTCTCTCTCTCTCTCTTCTCTCCTCTCTCTCTCTCTCTCTCTCCTCTCTCTCTCTCTCTCTCTCTCTCTCTCTCTCTCTCTCTCTCTCTCTCTCTCTCTCTCTCTCTCTCTCTCTCTACTCTCTCTCTCTCTCTTCCTCTTCTCTCTCTCTTCCTCTCTCTCCTCTCTCTCTCTCTGTCTCTCTCTCTGTCTCTCTGTCTCTCTCTCTCTCTCTCTCTCTCTCTCTCTCTCTCTCTCTCTCTCTTCTCTCTCTCTCTCTCTTCTCTCTCTCTCTCTCTCTCTCTCTCTCTCTCTCTCTCCCTCTCTCTCTCTCTCTTTTATCTCTCCCTCTCTCTTTTATCTCTCTCCTCTCTCTCTCTCTCTCTCTCTCTCTCTCTCTCTCTCTCTCTCTCTCTCTCTCTCTCTCTCTCTCTTCTCTCTCTCTCTCTCTCTCTCTCTCTCTCTCTCTCTCTCTTATCAGACACTAATCTAGCAGAAACACCATGAGTGGCACACCTTTTTGCAAAATTCATAATTTTCCTAGTACAGTTTTAGGAAGCCGGTTTTAAGACCCTTTGCCTTGTCCACTCTTGGAAAAAGAATGCCAACTCATTTGCACAGTGCTTCAGGAAATGAGGACTGCTGTTATCAGACTCTGAAGGCATGTTGGTACCCACTTCATGTACTTGGAATTTTACTGTATCCGGCCGGGTTTATGTTAAGTAGATGACAGGCTGTTCGTTTTAGAGAATGGTAGGATAAGGGAAGGAGGTCATGGAAAACGGAAACCAACTTGAGCAGAAACGTGTTTTCAGACGTTGACTCATATATTATATATATGTATAAATGTATGATAATAAAAAAACAATGTTCGAAATTATCAAAAATATAAATATGAAAATGTTCTTTACCAAAAATGAAAATATATAAAAAAATGTGAAAAAAAAGTATTACGGTAGCATGGGGACAACCCTTTAGGGGTATCGGGAATGGAAATGTAAACCCTTCAAAAAAGATATTACCTCGGCAGTTTTTTTTTTTTTTTTTTTTTTTTTTTTTTTTTTGTATTTGCATAAAAAGAGAAGAAAGAGAGATAAGAAAGAAAGAGAGAAGAAAGAAAGGAGGAGAGAGAGTGAGTGAGAAAGAGAGAGAGGAGGAGTTGTGTGATAGCAAGGGCCGTAAGATATAATCAAAATATATCGGATTGCAATGATTGTTATTACAAATATTTCCATGAATTTTCAATTTTTATTATATATTTTTTTCAATAATTCACTGTCTAAGGATTGACAGAGGAACATGCTTAGGGAGACAATTGCAATAGTCCGCGAGGACTTGAGTTGCAATTGCCTCAGATAGCAGGAGATGAAAATCAACAAGAGATAAGCATTGTGCAGAACTACAAGGAAGCAAAAGGTGTCACAGTTCGCAAGGACGCCTTGAACGACTAACTTCCTTGGGAAAAGAATGAAAATGCAACAATGAGGAGTTCAGAAGTGTGTAGTGCAATAGTGCATACGGTATACGTCTGGCTAATAGTAAATGTATCTCATTTCATTTAAGTTGTCACACGTCACCAACAGCAATTTGAGGCAAAGCAATAATGAAAACAGGTAATGCAGTCCTCATACTTACGGAGCGACTCATTACATTCATTACTCATTACTTCTCAGGACAACATATGCACGATAAAACGTAATGCAAGACAAGAATACACGATTGGCGCAAGTCGGTCATCTTCCGGAAACAGTACGCATGTTTCTTGTGCTATTAACGGGTTTCTGCGCATCTGGCTGCGTCGTGGTGAGTAGACGAGTGTTAGTGAATCGTGTTATGAAATGTCAGAGTATAGCACTCAAGTAGAAAATAGAACGCTGATAGATTTTGTTGGTCATTAGTATTTTGTCCAGGTAAGAGCGAGAGTAAAAAAGGAATAGGATGGCGTGGAAGTTGGAAGAAATAAGCGAAGGGGAGGAGTGGATGGGCGGGAGGCTAAGGTAAAAGAGGTATGGGTGAGGATGGGGGGGGGGCTGCATGCAATGAAATTAATTACCGATCTGACTGCACGTAAAAAAAAAAAAAAAAAAAAAAAAAAAAAAAAATTCACACGAATAACAATGAACTTACGGTAATTGCAATATTAATCAACTACTATGCGAAATCATAAAAATGGTACTTTAATTAGTACGTAAAATGAATGAAACGGTGACTAATTTGGGTCAGCTTCCCTGAGACAACTGACAGCCGAATGACAACCCTCGTGGTTGTAAATGATGCTTAAAATAAATTCCCTGAGGAAAGTGATGACATGATGACCCAACCGTAGAAGGGACACATCATCCAGCTCATACGCAGAACGCAATTGGGTACCCATTATGGCAATCAATCATCTTAAGGAGTTTTTAGGTGTGGGTGTGAGTGCCCACAGGTATGGCTGGTGTGCTGGAGATCGACGGGGAGAGCCGGGGCGGCTCCCCCGACGGCTAAGGCCTGAGTAGGCCTAGTTGCTGCTTGCTCTGCTGGAGGATCGTGAGTGTTGAACTCGGCCCAGGTGCCGGAGCTGAAGTGGGTCTGAGCTGTGCCAGTCACCCGGGAACGAGAGGAGCCTGTGGTCCAATAGGCGAGCCGTGAGGTGTCCGTGGTCAATATATCAGGTCTCAGTATTCGTCTTCGAGAAGCTGCTGACTGTGGACCTGGATCCAACCTGGGGGGGGAAGTATGCCGCGCTGCTGGTTGCGGGGGTCGGCTTCAGGTACTCCCCCTTCAGTGAGGGAGTTAAGCAAGCGAGCGATAACCGTGATACTCCAGAAGGCTGGGTATTTGTGTCACTCCGGAAAGTCACCAGTATGGTAATGGATTTGCATCCGCCATAGACTGATAAGGATAAGTCGTATATGCGAAGCTGAGCCTCGCCCGGGCTATGGGGGAGCGCGGCCTGTGCATACAAATGTCGACTCGATCAACGTGTGTCAGCGAGTGCTGACGCGACAGAGCTTAGTACTTACCCACCGTGGTGCCCAGCCACAGCAGTAACCTCTGGCGACAATTGCAATTTCTCGCGCCTGGGCGGGGCGTGAACCGCCGATCCCTCGGATGAGAAGCCGACACGTTACCACTGTACTAGCCTGGAGGCTATAGACTGGTGTCAATCATCTCTTTAAGGAGCTTTTGTGTGTGGGTGTGAGTGCCCACAGGTATGGCTGGTGTGCTGGAGATCGACAGGGAGAGCTGGGGCGGCTCCCCCGACGGCTAAGGCCTGGTTGCTGCTTGCTGTGTCTTGCTCTGCTGTAGGATCGTGAGTGCTGAACTCGGCCCAGGTGCCGAAGCTTAAGTGGGTCTGAGCTGTGCCGGTCACCCGGGAACGAGAGGAGCCTGCGGTCCAATAGGCGAGCCGTGAGGTGTCCATGGTCAACCAATCAGGTCTCGGTGTTCGTCTTCGAGAAGCTGCTGATGGTGAGGACAAGAGGAAAGGCTGTGGACCTAGACCCAACCTGGGGGAAGTGTGCCGCGCTGCAGGTTGCGGGGGTCGGCAACCTAATCTCACGTATAGCGATAAGAATGCGCGGCGCGGCATGTAGATCGCCTCTTGCGATGTGTGCATCTTTGCACATACAGAACAACTTAACATTAATTACCTTAACCTAATTACATGTCCATACCCAGCTGGGGGTCGTCACCAAGGACCATGTAATAATGATGTGATGTTCGTGATTAAGATAAGCAAAAATCACGAACAATATGAAATCGTAGTAGCTGTATAATATAATTAATCTCTAACACGGAGATCATTGAATAAGATATAAATACAAATAGCTTGAATGTATTTTTTAGGTCGAGCAGATGGCTATAAGTACCTTCTACCTAAGGTCAAATGAGGTCGTTATCCGAAATTCGCTAAAAATAGCAATAGCTAATAGATATAAAATTAAATGATATTGGGAAAAAACAAGTACACAATAATCTAGAAATTACCAATAAATGAAACGAAGGATTTACCATTTTTGAATGATTAATGGAAAAATGTATCTATAAGAAAGACGATTAATTAAGGCGAAATATACTTCGGAATATGCACAAATATGCTATAATAATAACAAAATCATACGATTTAATTCGATGAATTATGCTAATATTATCACAGTTCCCGATATATTCATGCAAACCGGAAGTAAATTCTTCACTATCGTTAATACGTCGATAACGGGATAATGGTAAAATCACAATATTGTACACGTATAAATATTTTTAAATGTGAAAAGACAAAAATTGAGGCTAATACAGGTCATTATAAAAGTGAAGTATACACCGTTTGACAGGACCTGACCTGATTTCACCTGAACAACCATGTGTGAAGTCATTTGCACTAGAAAACGAATATAACACTTTATACATAAATATACTGAAGTTGATATTCATTTAAACATACAAATGAACAAAGCACACTTTTCTTGTATAAATATAAATACGAAAAGAAAGAAATATAAAACGTTCGAAGCTTAACTCTAAGATAATGTTGGATAATTAACAGGAATCACAGACAGAAAGGGTCATTAAGACAGTTAAATCATCTACCAAAATCAGTGCATTCCTTTAAAAGATACTATTTTAAGTAAATATCACATCGAAAAATAATTGAATGCTATTGGACTGAACAGAATATTGAAAATAGGTAGAGAGGGAGGGGGATTAAAGGTGGGGGTCAGGAGGGAGGGAGGGGGTTTAGGGTGATGGGGGATGGGGGTAGGTGGGAAGCGTGGGGGGAAGTGTTTGTTTGTGCATAATTCAACTAAATTATTTAAATATTCAAATATATCCCACAAATGCATAGTTAAACCGAGCCTAATAAATGCACTTGGCAATAATATGCTAAGTGAACGTCGATATGGCATCGGTTAACATAGTGAGATATAATAAAGAAAAAAATGTCAAGAATATGGCAATACTTATAATTCTAGCCACGTGGCTTAGAATGTCCGTAGAAACAGATAATGATTTAGAGAAAATGCACGATATATTTCTCCCACATGAATAAAAGATTTAGCCATTATAAGCGATTTATGCTAATTAGGCTAGCATGATCGAGTTAGATTTAAGGAAAAAAAACACGCCAAAGAAAGAAAATGCACTCTCGCAGGAAATAAAAATGGGGATTGATTCCCTTAAAAAACGACGATCTACCATGATGAGAAAAAAACATGGTAGATAACAGAAAGACGGAAAGAAAATGCACTTTGCACGGACACTGCAAATCACTGCACTTGTGAAAAAAAGGTCATTTACTAAGAAATGGCCTTCTACCTCCTAATAAACTGGTCCTTGTCCCTTCTTAGTAGAGACCGAGTTCTGCGCACATCAGACGAGCCGCACAACAAGCATCTTTGGCGTCCAGTGTCTCCTGCGAGATGAAATTCTGTATTGCTCTCAGGTATACATCAAGTATGTAAAATCCCGAAAAAATTACATGCATTCTAATGTGATTTTTGAACAGATTCATCCTAGATCTAGTGCTTGTATGAGAAACATTTTTCGATTTCAACTTTTTTTGTGTGTGAAATCTTGGTGACCGACTATGAGGATTTTTTTTTTTTTTTTTTTTTTTTTTTACATTTGTTTTTATAAGAAGCACAGGGAAAAATTGCAAAAAACATTTTATACAAGCACTAGATTTATCATTCAGGTACAAGAGCCACAAAACATTTATTTTGGACTAAAATTTCGCCTGATGCAGCTTTTGCGCCTACAAAGGTGGTGTATCGAGATATCGGCATTTTTCGTTTTCATCTTTCCATGACTGTCTTTTCAAAAAAGGTAAGATTAGTCTTCCTACACCATAATTCTCTATCATCTACCTGCATTACGAAGTCTTCTGGACATTGCCAGCACGTAACAATTTCTCAAAATCTTACGTATAGTGTAGAGTAATGGCAGTCATCTGGTGGAGTCTATAGGCCTACATTGACCATTAAAAAAAAAAAAGAAAAAAAAAATCATAGTCATTCTGATTTCATGTCTGAAGAACAATCCTTCTACTAAAATATGTAGAAGCCATTTTGGAGACGTCGACCTTACTTTTTTCTGGTGAATATTTTCCGAAGGTGACTGTTAAAACATCCTAATAGGATATATTGAAAATGTCACTTTTATAAGAAGCACTTGAAAATATTGCAAATCCTTATTGCATCATGTAATAGATCTACTATTCAGCTACAAAATGAGCCATAATACATTAAAATTGGACTGAAAATACGTATGCTATGCGTTAAAATGTGGACCTAATAATTGTTATCTTTTTCCTTTTCATTATCTATACATTTTACATGACAAATCATGTACGAAGTACTTGTATATGATATAATTATCTATTTACCTATTGTTGCTCTAATGGGGTTTTACAACATATAATATTGGTTGAAAAAACGACTGCTCTCCAGTTGGATGGGTATCATACGTGTCCTTTTGTCAACGCGGCTGGGCGTCGCTGGATGTTGACCCACGTGTCTCTACATCTGCGGATTACTGGTGTTTAACTCTACGGAGTCACATGGCAGCTGCAACATAAAATCACGCAAGCAGACGAGGGTAATCAGACACACGAGCGTTCTCTGGTACACAAAATCTGCATGAACATTACCAAGCTTAACGTCCCCATAAGTAAGATACCAAAAGGTCGATCCATTCCCCCATGGAAAAAATCATCACCTATTGTGCACTTTACATGTCTACCGCAAAAAGAAACAGTGTACCTAACTGCGTGTTGAAACAAATTGCTTTGGCGACGGTAAAGGAATACAGAATCTATGGGCGATGTGTACGAGTGTTACACTGACGGATCCGTAGAGTCTGGTTTATTGCAACATCAAGTTCATATGAGAGTACAAAATTTGGCCAGCACTACTCAAACAGAGTTGGCAGGTATACTCCTTGCAACAGAATACTTAATGTCTCGGGGCTCTGAAGTAGTTTTTTGTGATTCTCAAAGCGCTCTTCGGACTTCCTAAGTTCCTTCAAAACAGATGGTGATGAGGAAATTGTGAACTGCATTAAGCGTAACGTAACTTACGCAAGAGAGCGCAATTTTAACATATAGATTTGTATGGATACCATCTCATGTTGGTATACGCAAGCACGACCATGTAGACAAATTGGCGAAAGAAGCTTGTAGCAAAGATATTGTAAACAGATCTTGGGATGCCCCTTGCTAGGGTTGCACATGTATTAAAAAGTTCTCATAATGAAGAACTGATAGATCTGACAAGTTCACAAAGGCCTGAAAGCTGTAGTATAAGGTACTACAATCAGTATAGAGATTGTAAACCCTCCTATGGGTGGCACCGAAGTAAAACCAGACAACGTGACGTGGTTATTGCCAGATATTTTTTTAATTCTAACTGCAAGGTGCAAGAAGTGCAGATGAATCTAGATATAGACTGTGTAATGAGGAAAATAAGCGAACGCTTGAGCATTATATCTCGGAGTGTCATGTGATACAGCCTTTCAGACCACCTAACATGAGGTATAAAGAACTACGTGATTATTTTATAGCATCTGATACACTGGAAGATATACTTATGCTATATCCTTGTTTTAGTATGTAAAACTATCATAATCAGAGAACACACCACAGAACACTGTTTTGTAAACACGAAGGCAAAGGTAGATCAACTTAGGTAATATACGTTTGCATGCTGAATGACATATTCCCATTTTCACATGTATAATTACTGTAATCACAGAATACTGTACTCTGTCGAATGTATGTGAATATATGTAACACTGTAATCACGATTTCCCACGCCTGAGCAGTTAGCCAGGGTGGTAAATAAACTTAAAGACTCCCGTGAAAATTCGGAATACAATTAAAAGTATGTATATAAGGTATATAAGCACATATAGAACATTGTCGTGTAACCCATGACCTTTTGTTTATTTATATTCTTCCATTTGTTTCTTTGTTTGTGTTTCAGATATTTCTAAAAGTTATGATCACATTTTAATGATATTTTAACCAAACATAGACGCTTGTTGCACGTTGGTGATGATGCTGACCATGGTTTGGATCCATGATTTTTTTTCTTTTTACTTGAAAAGCTATGTACAGAATTTCATATAATTTGTCTTAGTCTAATTAATATTCCATAAAATTTTGGTGGTGATCCGGATCGTTTGGCAATCCTACCCCCCATTTGGGGTGGGGGGTTGCATTTACGAAATGTTTTGCTCATATATCAAACTATGTATGATGAAAACAAAGAAAATGTAATGCTCAATATGAACGGCATATGTTTATTTTTTTATATGAAAAATATCTTTATTATTGTGTTTTGGACGCTTGCCAGATTTTAAAAATTATTCCAGAAAAATGAAGGTTGTTCTATCTTATGTGAAATTTAATGAGCTTTCAGAAAATCTCATTTGTTTATTCTCTCTAATCATAGCGTCACAATTGCCGATTTTCTAAGAACGCGAAAAAATAATATTTCAGTCGATACCGAAAATGGCTGCTACCACCTAAAAAATAACGGTCAGGCCTTGAAATTTTCAGGGGAGAACCGGGGGCCAAGGAACTTGAAAATGCATTTAACTCAATTTCGGCAAGTTGGGCGAAAAAAACGAAAAAGACCAGACGGTCCCCTTCAGTCTCAATACCATCAACACGAGTAACCTCTACTATCGAGGGCTAGAGTCTGCTGGAGATGGCAATGGCTACTCCCTGGAGATGGTGACCATTGCTGCAGCCCGACCAGTTGTAGGTGTAGCCACCTACACAGCCTTCCCAGTTCCCTTGGCAATAGAGGCAACCGATCATCCTGATGCAAAGAGCGGACATTCCAAGCTCCCACCCTGACTTCCCGCCTGAGGTTTACCCTCGGGCAGTCACTCGGGGTGGACGCCACCTCTGCCACCCCCGCTGAGGCTGCCCCATGTAAAAGGGTGGTGGGGCTGCGGGCCCCATCATCCACTTGTGTTCCCTAGGGCTTTCTCCCACAAGCTTCACTCTGGGCTGGCAGCTGCCAGAACACAGGTGGGACAAGTAGTTCCCGTTCCCAGCCTGCGCTCCAGCAGCCACCCTCCCAACAGGGCCCACAGTTTGCTTCACTTGCTGGGTGGAAGAGACTTTTTCCCTCTCAGCCTTTCCGTTTATACAAAACACTGCTGACTGGTTATGTCTGGGGGAGGAGGACTGGCAAGGCCACCTCCCCCGAACCTTCCATTAACCTCAGGGGCTGTGGTACAGGGCCAAGGCGTGTCCACATGCCGGTGGGCCATGACCCTGAACCTCTGGGGCCTTCTGCTCTGAGATCCCCCACAGTTTAGCCTGGGACTGCAAGATACCAAGTTACCATGTGTAATGTATGTAGTGGGAGGAAGGAGGCGTCCCACCCCCCACTATTATTACTTGTTGTTTGGTAGGTCGTGGCTGAGCGGTAAGGCAGTAGTAAGTAAGATACTGACGTACTGGAGTACTCTGAAGATGTTGGTGCAGTGAAACTTGTTGCAGTTTTCTTGTCTTTATTCTGGGTAACTGGTACAGAGGGCAAGGCGGAGGCCCAGAGAAGGGCGCGTCCTGCCAAGTCCGCGGGGGCACGCGGTCTGAGGTAGATGGCACAGGAATTGCCATGAATGAAGTTCGTTTTGAGACAATATACAATGGAAAAACATGAAAGAATATGAAAGAACATAAATTCAGAAACATCGGTTCACATGACCGTTTCGTGGAGAGGAACAAGGGTATGGTTGACATGATATCGGTATGTTTTTACAATCCAAACATTGGTTATGGGACAGACTGGCTGACTCTACATTAAACATGGAACATTTGAATATCAATGGTAAAATCAGTTACATACATCGTGATTCAGAATAAGCATTTTATAAGAAACATTTTGAGTATAAACATGGCATATTTATACATGAAGACAACAGAATAAATGCATGGAAAATGTATGAGAATAATAAGGGTCAGATTTGCGTGTTCTACGGTCACTTCGTCAATGTCGGGCACAGGGCAGGTTGAAGTACTTGTTAAATAAGAACACATGGCTTTCGTGGTCTGCGAGGGGTGAGCGACGAGGGGAGCAGTTCACTAAACCATGGGAAACCACGAGGAGGCACTGCAGAATGGAGAGCCTGTGCACTGGCAGGGGGAGGCTTATGCAGGGCTGCTCCCCTTTTCGCACTAGGGTAATCAGCGGTGGCAAGCGAGAAGGCATGCAAGCGCTTTACACTAACTAGACTACCACATGTACATGAATAAATATGAAGTTCTTACAACCGTCTTATTGCACCTCTTGGTTCTATATATAAATGTATGTTATACATGCATACATACATACATACATATATATATATATATATATATATATAATATATATATATATATGTACACACACACACACCACACACACACACACACACACACACACACACACACACACAACACACACACACACACACACACACACACACACACACCACACACACACACACATACATACATGTGTGTATGCGTATATATGTATATACTATATGTTTATACATATATGATATATATATATATATATATATATATATATATATATATATATATATATATATATATATATATATATATATAATATATATATATATATATATATATATATATATATATATATATATATATATACATATATATACATATATATAATGTATATATAACATATATATATTATATATATATATATATATATATATATATATACATATATATATAATATATATATATATATGATATATATATATATATATATATATATATATATATATTATATATATATATATATATATATGTATATATATACATATATATATATATATATATATATACACACATACATACATATACACACGTGTGTGTGTGTATGTGTGCTTATATATACATATGGCTATCTATTCTATCTTCCCTTTGTCTTTATTTCTTGTTTTCTTTATTTTCTTATTTCTTATTTTTCATATGCTTCTAGCAACAGTAGGTGAATAGAAGATAGGTGAGCGAGATGTAGAAGATTTAGCGCTCGTCGAGGATTTCCCGTTTTGACACGGAGCCAAAGGAGGGGGGGCGGGGCTGTTCGGAGTTATCCTGCTGTTCGTCCACGGCGAGGCGCTGCCGTCAGGTTGCGTTTTTCACTTCCCCGCCGGGAGACTCCCTCGAGGAAGCTGAGGTGAAGAGCCCACGTGGAGCCAGGCGGATAAGGCAGGCGAGTGAATGGGTGGACGATTGGGAGAGACAGAAGCCCATCTGTTTAATTATGGAAACAGCGGAGATTATAGATGAGAATCACAAAGCGAAACGTAAACGAATAAAGGCGTATATGGAGAAAAAAATGCATCGTAGTAAATATAATAAAAGCATCATTTTGCAGTAATCGCCTAATTGTTCAGGTATGGGAGAACTTAATAATTATCCTGGAAAGCTAAACAGCAGGACTTGTACTAACAAAAGAAGACTAGCACCTGTTCCCTTTCTCAAATAACACATAATAGATCCTCATGCGGGAGCGAAATTTGATGATGTTAATTTCCGTGGGTCTCGCCATTGATCGCAAATGTTGCGATTTTGTTAGGTATGATTTCTCTATGAATATCAAATCCTGCTACTTCGGACAGGAATGGTATATCGCCCTCCCATTGCTCTCCTCAATAGATCGCAAATCAGTCGCAGACACCTCTGATGCCACGTTCGTTTTTTTGTTCTTTGAGGCACTGATACTTCTTTGGAACGCCGCTCTGTGCTCGTTAGGCCGGCCATTTAGGGAGTGCCATCAGTCATTTATTTGGCTACTTACTATTGCAATCCACAGATGTTTTTAATTGGAATATTTGGCACGGTCGAATAGAGACGGTAAGCTATGGAAACATCCCTAAGTATGTGTTATATGAACGTTACAATTTCTGGTTTGAGTTCCTTTTTTTGTGATGTGCGCGCGTGCCTGTGTGCGTGCGCATGTGTGTGTGTGTGCATATGTGTATATGTGTGTATACGTGCGTATTTGCATGAATGCGGGAGGGCGGTAGGTAGGGGGAAGGAGGGAGAGAGTGAGAGAGAGGGAAGGAGGGAGAGAGAGGAAGAGAGGGAAAGTAAGAGGGAAGAGAGGGAGAGAGAGAGAGAGAGAGAGAGAGAGAGAGCGCAAGATTGAAGAGAAGAGAGAGAGAGAGAGAGAGGAGAGAGAGAGAGAGCAAGAGGAGTATAGTATATATAGATGAAGACTACATGTGCTTGGTGACACCGTGTGGGGCAAGCCAGCACGTGGAGTGTAATTATAGCAGTCCGCATGGCCGTCGACATGCCTGCGGTCAAAGGATATATAAGGCTGACTTGGGTCGGCCTAACCCAATCACACTCTTGTTAGATCATAGCGCGCAGACCTCTGCTACCCACCTCCCGGCTGCTGACCTCTCCTGGGCCAGGCCAGAGGGTCCCACTCAGCACTGTCGTGTTCTTCATAGCAATACTCGTGTATCTATTTACAAGTGCATGTTACTCTAAGAAAGAAAGAGGACAGCCACATCAGTGTTTCACTAGCTGCCACCAGTCATTCAAACATCCAATATAGAAGGCCTTTAATACATTTTATATTCTGGTGGTGCGGTGGTAGTTCAACCATTTGGCTTGAACATCAGAAACTCATCTCTGAAAAAAACAAAAGACCGCTCAACCAAAACCATCGTGATATGAAGATATTTACAAAACCACGCAAGTACACTTTGCCAATCTTTTCTCTTTTTCTTTCTCCCTATATGTGTTAAGCAAACTGTTCTATGTTGTTTGCTAGTTTATAAGTGCTAAAGTGGGAGATTTAAAATCTCTACACTAACGGTATCAGTAACACTCACATACTGTCAATTATCTTGACCTGAGGTCAGTTACTCAGGACAATATGAGACCCCTGGTCACATACATGAAATATGGTTCTTTAATAGTTCATTTTCTCGTATTTAGAGATTTAATTATATTGTTTCAACTTCAAGAATTTAATGTTTGTTCGTGAGTTTCTCTCAAGCTGAGAATTTTCTTTTTGTAATTCGCGATCACTTGCGAATTCTGTGTATTCCTTTCTCTCTCTTGTATGAATTTTGTTAACTGATTGTTGAATTTCACTCATTTTTGGGCTCTTTGGTTCATTTATTCCCTTACTGATTCAAGTAATCAGGGTAAAAAAGAAAAGAACCCACCAGCAATGAAGGCTAGCGTACTCTAACATACGCAAGGGAGATAATACCTCAGTCTGAGATTTTATAGTGCATCCGTAATTACGATAAAATAATCGGGGATAATGTAAAAAAAAAAAAAAGAAAAAAAAAACTGGATTGCTTGCATTGCAAAAGCTTGCAAAAGAATATTTTTTCAAGTCACCAATCATAATTGCGTACGTTAAGTCGCATATTATTTCATGTTGAATTCATGTAGTTGAAATGATTGTTGTATGAACATATTAATGGTTATAATATTTGCTAAAATGAACGTTAAAATTCGTGTTTGATCCATTTTCGTGTGAGCCCGCTTTCTCATGCTATTCACACTTGTATTCACATACACTCATTCACGCAGACAACAGACACTGTAAAATCAAATCTTCATCTATAGGATTGTGTGTTGTAATTACAGGTTGTCTCTTTTACCCGTGATGTTGCCGTGATGAGTTAAAACATTCACGCAATCATTTCACACACTCTTCCACACAGTTCAAAAGACACTGTAAAATCAAATCTTTATCTATAGGATTTGTTGTGTCGTAGTCAAAGGCTATTCTTTTACCTTGTGCATTGCAAATCGTGATTAGTGGAAATAATGCACAATACAACCGAGTACCACCTGGGATGAGGACTACAAGGACGACTGGACGACCCGAAGTCAAGAGGACCTAGGCGAGACCTTCGAGGACGAGTGGACGTCAGTGACGGATGAAATACCAAGGACCAAGAAGAAGAGGTTGACAACGAGGAGATACACGAGGACGAACGAGAACAAAAACCCGACAAGATGACAGAAGATCAGGTCCGATGATGGGTCACCCTTTGAAGCNGAGAGAGAGAGAGAGAGAGAGAGAGAGAGAGAGAGAGACAGAGAGAGAGAGAGAGAGAGAGAGAGAGAGAGAGAGAGAGAGCAAGATAAATGTTAGGGAGAGAGAAAAGAGAAAAGAAATAGAGAGAGAGGAAAAGGGGCGCTGTTGCCGGGTTATGGCGACGGAGGGTGAGGGTGGAAAGCTCTGTCTTCTTGGAGATGTGACCAGAGCGCTTGGGTAATATTTTCCTTCGTTTTTTCACTTTTTTTTATTTTAGTTTTTATTTTTTTATTGCGGATTAGTAATGATATATGCAGTTGAAATAAGGATAATGAAGAGGTTTTTAGGACAATAAAGGGAGGAAGAGAGGGGAGGAGAGAGAGAGAGAAAGAAAGAGAGAGAGAGACAGAGAGAGAGACATAGACATAGACAAATAGAAGAGAGAGAGAGAGAGAGAGAGAGAGAGAGAGAGAGACGAATGAAAAAAAGAAGAAAAAAAGAGAAAGAGAAAGAAGGAAGAGAGATAAGAAGAAGGAGAGGTCGAGAGGAGACGGGAGAAACGATCACTTTTAGTCCGCTCTTAGTAGTGGTGATGATGACGTCACGCGGTACCCCCCCCCCTATCCCTCCTTCCGCTCCTCCCCCTCCCCCCCCCCTCCCTCCCTCTCCATTAACCCTCCTCCCCCCCCCTACCCCCTACCCACCCCTGCCCACTCTTAACCTTCCTTGCTTGCACTAATACCGAAGTAACTTAATTTTGCGATGAATATGTTATAATTTCATACATCACACCCACAACGCTCTTTTTATTATGCATGCAAAAATGTGTGTGTGTGGGTGTGTGTGTTGTGTGTGTGTGTGTGTGTTGTGTGTGTGTGTGTGTGTGTGTGTGTGTGGTGGTGTGGTGTGTGTGTGTGTGTGTTTGTGTGTGTGTTTGTGTTTGTGTTTGTGTTTGTTGTGTGTGTGTGTGTGTGTGTTGTGCGTGAGTGTGTGTGTGTGTGTGTGTGCGTATGTGTGTACGTGTATGTGCACCCATATACGCTCATGTAAGTAACCAACCCATGAACTCACACCAATCCACATACATACATAAACACGTACACACACCCATGAAATCTCGACCGTGCGTGACCCCGATATAGACCCGTATTATGTATCTTGTATCAACATAATGCGCGGCGATCAATGCAAAGTTGAACAGGATTTGATCGTGAAAAATTCATAGCGGCGAAATATTGACGCGGAATCAAACGAGATGAATAAAAGAGAGAGGGAAGGTCGAGAGCGAGACGCCATGTCGCCGGAATTCCAAGATGGCGGACTTGGGTCGTCAATTTTTTTAGGTTGTTTGGTGTTGTTGTTGTTGGTGGTGGTGTGGTTGTGGTTGTTGTTGGTGGTGGTTGTGGTTGTTGCTGTTGTTGTTGTTGGTGGTGGTGTTGTTGTGGTTGTTGTTGTTGCAGTGTGGTAGTGTTGGTGGTGGTGGTGGTGTTGTTGTTGGTGCTGTTATGGCTTGGTTGTGGTTGTTGTTTTGTTGTTGATGCTGTTGTGGTTGTTGCTGTTGTTTTTGTTATTGTGCTGGTGTTGTTTATTTTTGCTTTGTTGTTTTGTTACTGTTGCTGTTTGTGTTGTTATTGGATGTAGGTTTACTATGCTCCACCTCCATCATACCCCATCCTCACCATACCCTTTCACCACCTATTTCACCATCCACCATCCTCATCATACCCCTTCACCACCTTTTTCACCATCCACCATCCTCATCATACCCCCTTCACCACCTTTTTCACCATCCACTATCCCCATCACCACCATCCTCACCATACCCTTCACCACCTTCTTCACCATCCGCGTCACCATCATCTCCCTCGAACGAATTCCTTTTTCCTTCTTCATCACTTTCTCAATTAACTCCCCGGTCCAGGAGCTGTAATGAACGCTTGTAAATGAACCTTTGCTGAACTCCCCCCCTCCCCTTCCCCCCTTCCCCCTGACCCCATGACCCCCTGACTGTTTAGATAGCCCCTCCCCTCCCTGCTCCCCCTCTCCCCCTCTCCCCTCCCCCCTTCCCCCTCCCCCCTTCCCCTTCCCCTCTGACTATTTAGATCGCCCCCCTCTCTCTCCCCCCTCCCCCTCTCCCTCTCCCTCTGTTAGATCTCTCCCTTCCTTTGCTTCCCCCCCTCCCTCCCCCCTAACCCCCTCTGTCAGATCCCTCCCTCCCCTGCTCTCCCCTTCTCCTTTCCCTTCCCCCTACCCCTTCTTCTTCACCATATCCTCCCTCCTCCCTCTTTCATCTCCATTCTGCTTCTCTCCCTTCCCCTCTCTCTGCCCTCCTCTCCTGCCCCCCCCCCCCTTCTCGTTCCCCCCCCCTCCTTTTGTTCCCTATTCCCTTTGCTTTCTCTCTCCTTCCCTTTCTCATCCCCTTGCTCCTTCTTCCTAGTTCTCTCCCATTATTTCCCTTCTCCTGTTTTCCTCCCTCTTTCCCTTCTACATCCTTCTCTCCCTTTTCCCATCTCCCCCCTTCCTCCTTCCCCTCCCTCTTATCCCCTCTCCCCCCTTTCTTCCTTCCCCTATTTCCCCTTCTTCCCCATCCCCTTCTCTCTCCTTCCCCTCCCTCTTCTCCCCTTCTCTCCCCTTTTCCCCTTCTCTCCCCTCCCCCCAGCAGTGCCACCAGGGCCTTCCCCGGTGCCAAAAAACCCTTGCCGATTTTTTTTCTCTCTCTCTCTTTTTTCTCTTTATTTATTTATTTTTTTCTTTTTTACCTTTGAGGCAAAATTTATGTGTTTGTTCTATAGATGACGCGGTGTTGGGTTTCTGTTAAGGAGGGAGGGAGGAGGAAGGAGGAGGAAGGAGAAAGGGTGGGAGGGAGGGAGGGAGGGAAGGAGGGGAGGAACGAAGGGAGGGAGGGAGGGAGAAGACAGGAGGGAGGGAGAGCATGGAGGGGAAAGAGAGGGAGGAGAGGGGAGAAAGGGAGGAGGAGGAAACGAAGGGAGGGTGAGTGTATAGGGTGCGAGAGGATGGGAGGAATGGTGGAGGGAAAGGCGTGGGAGGGAGGGAGGAATGAGGTGTAGGAGAAATGGAGGGAGAAGTTTCGGTGGGGGAGGAATGGAGAGAGAGTGAGAGAGGTGAAGGAGGAGAGGGTGGGAAAGGGAAGGAAATGGGAATGGGAGAGGGAGGGAGGGAGGGAGAAGGAGAAATGGAGGGATGAGAACCAGGGAAAAACTACAAAGTAGAAAAGGAGGAGAGAGAGAGAGAAAAGAACACACACACACACACACACACACACACACACACACACACACACACACACACACACACACACACACACACACACAACACACACACACACACACACACACACACACACACACACACACACAAAGACCCTTTTTCTTAAGAATATTTTTTCACGGTTTGTGGGTTAAGATCCATCGATCCATTGGGTTTGCAAGATGAGACTTCGGAAAGGGAGGTTAAGGGAGGGAGGTAGGGAGGAAAGGTAGGGAGGAGGTTAGGAGCAGGTGGGAGGAAGGAGGAGGGGGTCCGACGGTTAGGGAGGTTAAGGAGGTAGGAGGTAGGGGGTAGGAGGTAGGGAGTTAAGGGAGGTAGGGAGTAGGTAGGTAGGTAGGAGGGGAGGTTTATGGGAGGAGAGGGAGTAGGGAGGTAGGGAGGAAGGGGCGGTTAAGGGAGGTAGGGAGGTAGAAGGAAGGGGGGGTTAAGGGGAGGTTAGGGAGGAAGGGGGCGTAAGGAGTAGGGAGGAAGGGGGTTAATGGGGTGGAGGTAGGAGAGGGAGGTAGGAGGGAGGGAGGTAATAGGGAGGGTAGGTAGAGGAAGGGGGGTTAAGGGAGGTAGGGAGAAGGTAGGGTAGGTAGGAAGGGGAGTTATGGGAGTAGAGAGGGAGGTAGGAGGTAGGTAGGAGGAAGGGGGGTTAAGGGAAGGAGGGAGGTAAGGGAGGAAGGGAGGTAGGGAGGTAGGGAGGGTAGGGAGGAAGGGGGCTTAAGGGAGTAGGGAGGTAGGGAAGGAAGGGAGGTAGGGAGTAGGGAGGAAGGGAGGATGGGGGGGGGGGGGGGGGGAACTGCGGTTTTTAAGGGAGAGAATATTCCCCCTTCAACGCTGCTTCTATTTACTCGGAATGTTGGATGAGGTGAGGGAGAGGGAGGGGAGAGGGAGAGGGAGAGGGGAGGAGGGAGGGAAAAAAGAGGGGGAGTGAGAAGGAGGAATAGAGGGGGAAGGAGAAAAAGAGGGAGGAGTTAGGGAAGGAGAGGGAGAGGGGAGAAGGGGAAGGAGGAGGTAGAGTAAAGAGGGGAGGGAGAAGGAAAGGAGGAGAGAGAGAGGGGAGGAGAAGGGAGAGGGAGAGAAGAGGGGGAGAGGGAGAAGGGGAAGGAGGGAGAGGGAAAGAGGGGGAAAGGGAGGAGTGAGAGAGAGATAGAGAGGGAAGGAGGGAGAAGAAGAGGGAGGAAGGAAGGGAGGGAGAAGGAAGGGAGAGAGAGATTGAAATAGAGAGAGAGAGAAGAGAGAGAGAGAGAGAGAGAGAGAGAGAGAGAGAGAGAGAGAGGAGAGAGAGAGAGAGAGAGAGAGAGGAGAAGAGAGAGAGAGAGAACAGAGAGACAGAGAAACAGAAAGAGAGACGAAAACAGAGAGAAACAGACAGAGAGACAGGAACAGAGAGAAACAGCCTAGAGAGAAAGAGAAAGAGAGACAGAAAACAGAGAGAGAGACCAAGAGCGAGAGAGCGAGGAAACCACGTGCAGAAGGAAGAGGGAGGTAAGGGGAGGAAGGCGAGGGCAAGGGAGGAAGGCCTCATCCAATCAATAATTTGATGCAAAAGTTAACTGCGGGATCTCTAACTTGCAACCCTGATCAATACCTTATGCAATATTGCAGATTAATTTTAGACCTGCGCCGCTTTAGCATATACGTAATATGTATATGTATGGTATATATATATGATAATATATATAATATTATATATATATATATATATATATATATATATATATATATATATATATTATATATGTGTGTGTGTGTGTGTGTGTGTGTGTGTGTGTGTGTGTGTGTGTGTGTGTGTGTGTGTGTGTGTGTGTTGTGTGTGTGTGTGTGTGTGTGTGTGTGTGTGTGTGTATGTGTGTGCGTACGTATGTGTGTGTGCGTGGTGTCGTGTGTCGTGTGCGTGTATGTACGTATATATAAGTATCTTTCTCTTCATAATTACGACCTTCTAAGCTGCTATTCGCCGCTCCTGAGACTACGTATTTACCAAACGCGAATTATTCACTTTCCTATTTTTTTTTTTTTTTCTTCCTCCTCTTTCGAAACCGAAAACAAAGTGATTGATAACTCCGCAAACGCCACGTGCTCCCGTTGTAAATAGTGACCTAATGACATACAATTATATATCATTAAAAGGATTCCAGGAATACGTCTTGGCCTCGGGAAAAAAAAAAAAAAAAAAAAAAAAAAAAAAAAAAAAAAAAAAAAAAAAAAAACATTATGATTAATTTGCACCACTTAGAAAGAGCATTAAGTAGGTGGGGGTTTGCGGGTCAGATGCGAGAAAAATGTTATTTGCAGAATGTTGTTGGTGGGGTTGTTGTTGTTATT
The DNA here is from genome assembly GCF_003789085.1 of Penaeus vannamei. Taxonomy (NCBI): domain Eukaryota; kingdom Metazoa; phylum Arthropoda; class Malacostraca; order Decapoda; family Penaeidae; genus Penaeus; species Penaeus vannamei. The sequence continues at coordinate 35,230 of NW_020871429.1, read as the reverse complement.
GCTTTCGTAAATTCTTGTGTGTCTGTTTGTTCAAATTCGTGTTGTTTTGGATTCGATGGCGGTGAGTGCGGGGTTGCACACGGGGAGGTATTAATAGACTTGAACTCGCGTACATACATACATACACACATACAAATACATACACATACACATACACACATAAACACACACACATATACAAATACATACACATACACACATATACATAAACACATACACATACACAAACACACACAAAACACACACACACACACACACACACACACACACACACACACAACACACACACACACACACACACACATTCCTTACCTGCGTTTCTTAATTAGGTCTTAAACTTGAAGCGACCCTGGAGGTGGGGGTGGGGAATGTAAAAATGGGTGTAAAAAGGTTGGGGGGAGGAGGGGGAATGGGAGGAAGGGGGGAGAGGAGGGGGGAATGGAGGAAGGGGGGAAGGAGGGGGAATGGAAGAAGGGGGAGAGGAGGGGAATGGAAAGTGAAGAGGAGAGAGCGACGAGGAAAATAGAAAAGGGAGTGAGAAGAGAGAGAGAAAGAAGGAAGGGTAAATGAGTGGGGGAGGTGAGGGAGGGTAGGAGAGGAGGGGGTGGGGGAGGTGGGGGGAAGAAAAAGAAGGAAGAAGAAGAAACGGAGAAGGGGAAAGAGGAAGAAGAAAGATGAGGAAAGGAAGGAGGGAGTAAGAAAAAGGGGAAAGATGAAAGAAGAGAAGGAATGAGAAGGAGGATAGGAGGAGAAAAGAAGAAAGAAAGGAAAATAAATAAAGAGGGAAGACAAAAGAATAAAAAGAAGCAGATGAGAAAGAGAAAGAAAATAAAAAAAGCGAGAATGAAGTAAAAAGAGAGAGAGAGAGAGAGAGAGAAGAGAAGAGAGAGAGAGAGAGAGGAAGACTAAAGAAAATGAAGAAAGAAGAGTTAAGGAAATGTGATAAAAAGGAAATAGACAACAACAGGTGTGTTTGTGGATGTTGAAACCGATTCAAAATGGTCGAATTTAAGTACCATAATTCTACTTCAATATTTCCCATTTTATTTCGTTTCTTTTTATTTCTGTTTTATTTTATTTCATTTCTTTTATTTTCCGTCCTCGTTATTTTTTATTTATTTTCCGTTTCTTTGAATCGTTATCGTTTTTAATTTATTTCTCTCCTGTCATCACTTATTTTTATTCTTTATTTGTGTTGTTTATCGCTACAAGCAAAATATTGATAACGATCACAATTGTAGCTGGCACTGCTTTCACCACCACGATTGTCTTATCATCATCACCATCTTCATCATCATCATCATCTTCATTATCATCATCATTATCATGATCATCACTTTCATCTTCATCTTCTTTTGCCTCCTCCTCCTCCATCATCATCATCACCATCACCACCACCATCATCATCATCATCATCATCCCTCCCCCTCCTCCTCTCCTCCTCCTCATCATCATCACCACCACCACCACCACCACCACACCACCACCACCACCATCACCACCACCACCACCACCACCACCACCACCACCACCACCACCACCACCACCACCACCACCACCACCACCACCACCACCACCATCACCATCATCATTCACCCCCCCCCCTCCTCCCATCATCATCATCATCATCATCACCATCATCATCATCACCACCATCATCATCATTAGCGGCAGCCGACTAAGAACCCAAGGCTGTCCAGATTTAACTGATTGACTCGCCTGCTCATTAAACACAGAATTACATGCGGTTAATGATGTCTCCGTAACGAATTCCGTAATTTCTTTATCTGTGTGTTTGTGGTGATTATTTTTGTTTATCATTTTGTTGATCATTATGTTGGCGAGAGAGATAGGCGAGGGTGTTCTTCTGAGGGAGTTTGTGTTCAGTTTGTGCTGTGGCGTTGTTCTGGTGGGTGATGGATAAGTAGATTTAGTCTAAATAGATCAATAGATTTGGTCTAAATGTGGCGTTGTTCATGGAGGTGGTAGATAGGATATAGTCTGAATAGATATAGATATAATTTGAAATAGATAATAGATTTAGTCTAAATAGATAAATAGATTTAGTCTAAATAGATAAATAGATTTGGTCTAAATGTGGTGTTATTCTGGTGGGTGGTAGATAGATATAGTTGAATAGATAAATAGATTTAGTCTATAATAGATAAATAGATTTAGTTCTAATGTATTGTCAAATAGATAAATATATTTAGTCTAAATTAGGGTAATGGAGGTGATTAGATAATATTGTATGAATAGATGATTTGATAATATAGTTTGAATAGATAAATAGATTTAGTCTAAATAGATCAATAGATTTCGTCTAAATGTGGTGTTGTTCTTGTGGGTGATAGATAAATAGATTTAGTCTAAATGTGGCGTTATTCATGGAGGTGGTAGATATAGTCTGAATAGATAGATAGATAGATAGTTTGAAAGTTAGTATAGATAAATAGATTTAGTCTAGATAGATAAATAGATTTAGTCTAAATAGAAATATTTCTAGATAAATAGATTTAGTCTAAATGTGGCGTTATTCATGGAGGTGTTAGATAGATATAGTCTAAATAGATAGATAGATAGATATAGTCTGAATAAATAGATAGATAGATAGATATAGTCTAAATAGATAGATAGATCTAGTGTGCGTTATTCATGGAGGTTGTAGATAGATATAGTCTAAATAGATAGATAGATATACTCGAAATAGATAGATAGAAAGATGCAGTCGAAATAGATAGGTAAATAGATATAGTCTGAATATATAGAGATATAAAATAAAGCAGTATTTTTGGGTCTAGTGATGATAATGATATATTTGTTTTTGTTTTGGGTTGTGGGTTATCCGAATATTCTGTTTATACGTATGCTATCGTTTTTCCCTCTTTTGCTTATTATTTAGTTTACTTTTCTCTTTCCCTCTCTGCTTCCCCCTCCTTCTTTCTCTTGTCAAAAAATGCGTATTTTATGGTATCATTCATTTCAAAATTCCTTCCCCTCTCCCCTCTCACTTACTCCTCATTCTTCCTTCCTTTCCCTTCTCCCCTCCCTTCTTTCCTTCCCCTTCCTTTCCCTCTCCTCCCTTCCTCCCCTCCGCCCTCCTTCCACCCATCCACATCCCCCTTCCCCCCCTTCCTCCCGCCCTTCCCCTTCCCCCTCCCTATCCTTACCCCTTCCTTCCCTTCCTCCTTCCTTCCCCTACCCCTCCTTTTCCACTTCCCCCCTCTCCCTATTACCTCCCCCTTAAATACTAAATACAAGCCAATGGAAGACATTTATGCTCGGGGGGGGGAGGAGGAAGAAGGGGAAGAGGGAGGGTAGAGGGAGGGGAGGAGGAGGGGAGAGGGGGAGGAGGGAAGGGGAAGGGAGGGAGGAGGGAAGAAGGAGGGGGAAAGAGGAGGGGAGAGGAAGGGAAAGAGGGGGGGAAGAGAGGGTGGGGGGAGAAGGGGAAGGAGGAGGGAGGGGGAGAGGGGGAGGAGGGAGAAGGGAAGGTGGGGAAGGGGGGAGAGGGGAGGGGAGAATGGACACGGAAAACGATCGGGTGTAAAACTCCCCATCTTCCTCTTGATTTACGAGGGTCGTCGTATTTCCCCTCACCTCCCTCCCCCCCACCCCACCCCACCCCACCCACCTTCGTCTTCCTCTTTTTATTCTTTTTTTTTTTTTTTTTTTTTTTTGGCTTCGTCTTTCCCTTTAATTACTTATTATTATTAATTTTTGTTGTTGTTATTGCTGGCTTCATCTTTCCAATTTATCATTTCTTATTATTTAATTCGATTTATTTTTATTCTTATTTATGTTTATCTATTTTTTTTTCCTCCTCCTCTTCTTCTTCTTTCTTCCTATCCCTCTATTTATCCCCCCCCCCCTTCTCTCTCCCCTCTCCCCGGGACCCTCCTCTCCCAGAATCTCCTCTCGATCTCGATGTGAACATGGCGACGAGACGAGAAAAAAAATAATGATGATGAAAATTATAATGAAAAGCCAAAGCAGATGATAGCGAGGCGACTCGAGGTGCAATAAACGGGTTATGGTAAGGCAAAAGGCAGCGGTGTAGGGTAGGAGAAGGGAGGAGGAGGAG
>NW_020871429.1:29213-30733 GCF_003789085.1 Penaeus vannamei | reverse complement strand
ATGTTGATTTAATTCTAGTCCTGATGACAAAGCTGAATAAAGATATGATAAAATAAATTACCACAATAAATAGAAAGGAAATAGGAAAAAAAACGGGGAAAGAAGAAAAAAAAGAAGGAAAAAAAAAAAAAAAAAAAAAGAAAAAGAAAAAAAAAAGAAAAGAAAAGGAAAAAAAAGGGAAAAAAAAAAAAAAAGAAAAAAACATGAACGAGAAATAAAAATTAAAGTTGAAATATTTCTGATTAATAGAAAAATAAACCTTAAAAAAAAAAAAAAAAAAAAATAAAACAAAAAAAAAATTGTTTCCCTTCCATTTTGAAAGCCAAGAATCTCAACCGGGTCGACTGTTTCCTAACTCACCCATATGTTAAATTAGGTCGTTTAGCACAAACACACCCGACATACCTTGTTAGTATATATCATTTATTTATATCAATCTTTCTTTATTATATATTTTTTCTTCTTCTGGGTTTCCCTAGTTATATTAATTTTTATTTCCATCTTTCTTTTATATATTCTCTTTGTTCCAAGATATTTATTTCCAATCTTTCTTTTATATATATTTTTTTCTTTCTTCTTGTTTCCTAGTATATTTTTTATTTCCATCTTCTTTTATATATTTTTTTCTTCTTCTTTTTTTCCTAGTTATTTTATTTTCCATCTTTCTTTTAATATTCTTTTTTTTCTTCTTTTCCTTTTTTCCTCTCATAATGTTGGAATGTTTGTATTGTTCTTTTTATATTCATGTTTTTTTTTTTTTCTCTGAAAATGGGGGAAGGGGCGGTTGTTAAAAATTCCTTCGATACTTCTTATTTTCCTTCATTTTATTTTATTTATCCTTATTATTATTATATTTTATTTATTTTATTTATTTATTAATTATTATTATTATTATTATTATTATTATATTATTGTTATTATTAATATTATTTTCCATGTACTTATTATTATCTATTATTTATTGTTGTTGTTTGTGTGTTGTTGTTATTATTATTATAATGTATTATTATAATTTTTATCATTATCATTATTGTTTATCATTAATCATTTATTTATATTATTATTATTATTATTATATTATTATTATATTATATTTTTATTATATTATCATTATCATTATTATTATTATGTTGTTATTCATTGTGTATTACTATTATTATTATCTTATTATTATCATTATGTATTAAAATTTTTTTATATTGTCATTATTGTTATCATAAATCATCATCATCAACTCTTTTGTGTAATTATTACAATTCCATCATTAGCTTTATTTTTTTCATAAACATTTACAATTCAATTATCATTACCATAACAAGATTTATCTCTCTCTTTCCTAAATCATTTAATTTCTCTTCTAAATAGGAAAAAGTTTTTTTTTTTTTTTTTTTAACTTCGTTTTTTTTAAACTCGTTCTCGTTCCTTTGCTATAAATAACTTTTTATAATTAAAAAAATAGAGAATACTTATTCCTTTTGTGGGTCTATTACTCTTGGCCGCCGCTGGAGTAGATTATTATT
>NW_020871429.1:9213-19213 GCF_003789085.1 Penaeus vannamei | reverse complement strand
TTCTGTCTCTCTCTCTCTTCTCTCTCTCTCATCTCTTCTCTCTCTATCATCTCTCTCTCTCTCTTTCTTTCTTACTTCTTTCTTTCTGAATAAGTCTTTCTTTTTCTTTCTCTCCCTGCTCCCTCTCCCTTCCTCTCCCTCTCCTCTCCTCTCCCTCTCCCTCCCTCCCCCTCCCTCCTCCCCCCCTCTCTCTCTCCTCTTCCCTCTCCCTCTCCCTCTCCTCTCTCATCTCTCTCTTCTGCTGTCTCATCTCTCTTCGATCTCTCCCCTCTCTCTCTCTCTCATCTCTTGTCTTCTCTTCAATCTTCTCTCTCTTTTTCTCTCTCTCTCTCTTCTTATTCTTCTCTCTCTCTTTCTCTCTCTCTCTCCCTCGCCTCCATCCCTCCGTCCTCTCCTCCCTCCCTCCTCCCTCCCCGTCCTCCCTACCCTCCCCCCTCCCCCCTCTCTCTCTCCCCTCCTCCTCTCTCTTTTTATTTAATTTTTTATTTTTCAATTTTTTTTTTTTTTTTTTATTCTGGGTTTTTCGAAACGAGAAAGAAGTAGAATGTTTATTTACCTTTGATGGAAGTGTNAGAAAGAAGTAGAATGTTTATTTACCTTTTGATGGGAGTGTCACTCAGGCCAGGTGGGAGGTAGACAAGCGAGGGGAAAAGAGAGGCAGAAGGACAGGAGGTGAGGGGAGAGGGGAGAGAGGGGAGAGAGGGGAGAGGAGAGAGGTGAGAGGAGAGAGGAGAGAGGAGAAAAGAGAGAGGAGAGACAGGAGAGGGGAAAGGGAAGAAGAGAGGGGAGAGGGAAGAGAGAAGAGAGAAGAGAGGAGATAGGAGAGGAGTAGTTAGAGAGATATAGGCAGTAAGAGAGGGAGAAAGGGAGAGGGGAGTGAGAGTTGGAGAGGAAGAGGAAAGAGATGGAGAGGAGTGAGAACAGAAAAGCGAGAGTGGAGAGGGAGAGGGGAGTGGGAGAATAAGAGGAAAGCGGAGTAAGAGAGGGAGAGGGGAGTGGGAAACGGAGTGAGAGAGAGAAAAAAAGGGAGAGAGAGTGGGAAAGGGAGTGAGAGAGAGAGAGGGTATTTGAAGAGGGAGATAGAGAGAGAAGTGGTAAAGAGAGTGGGAGAGAAAGAGCGAGGGGGGGAATTAGGAAAGAGATAACGAAAGAGAGAGTAACTTAAAACAAGGAAAAAATAAAGAAACTAAATAAAAAAACAACAACAAAATAGAAAAAAACATTAAAAACAACAAAAACAAAACAAAACAAAAAACAATAGAGAATGATATAAAAACAAATCTCCTACTTTCCCTTTCGTTTTCTCTCTCTCTTCCTCTCTTCCTCTTTTACCTCTCTTCCTCTCTCTCCCCCTGTTTACTCGCGCTCCGACTCCCCCGCCCGTGTATATAAATAGTCTTAGGAGGATCAGCTTTTTCTATTTTCTTTTGGGTTTGCAGAGGAGGGAGGAAGGAGGGAGGAGGAAGGAGGAGGGTGGGAGGAAGAGGAGGGGAGGAGAGGAGGAGGAGGGAGGAGAGGAGGAGAGAAGGAGGAAGGAGGTGGGTGGGGGGGGGGAGGAGGGGGGGGAGGGGGGAGAAAGAGGAGGGAGGAAGGAGGAGGGAGGAAGGAGGAAAGAAGGAGGAAGGAGGAGGGTGGGTGGGTGGAGGGAAGAGGAGAGAGGGTGGGAGGAGGGAGGAAGGAGGGAGGAACGAGGAAGGAGGAAGGAGGAAGGAAGGAGGAAGGAGGAAGGAGGAAGGAGGAGGGTGGGTGGGTGGAGGAGGGAGGAAGAGGAGGGAGGAAGGAGGAGAGGAGGAAGAAGGAGGGAGGGATGGGAGGAAAGAGGGAGGGAGAGGAAGGAGGGAGGAGGAGGAAAGAGGTGATGGAGGAAGGGGGAGGGATTTGAGGTGGGGGGGAAGAGACAGAGGGAGTGCAGGGAGGGAAGAGGGAGGGAAGGGAGGACGGGGAGAGAGGGAAGGTGGGAGGAAGTAGGAAGGAATGGGAGGAGGCGTTTGAAAGAGGGGTAGAGAAGTAGGGAAGGGAGGAAGGAGGAGCGGAAGGGAAAGGAGAAAAGAAAGAAGAGAGAGAAGACAGAAGAGATGAGAGAGAGAAGAGAGAGAAGAGGCAGAAGAGAGAAGACAGAAGAGAAAGAAGAGAGAAAAGAGAAAAGAAGACAAAAAAGACAGAAAAGAGAAAGAAGAGAAAAAAGAGAAAAAAAAAGATAGAGAAGAGAGTACAACATTGGGCGATGCAGAGGCTGATAGCAACCGAGTGTGTAGCTGTTTGTACACATACACCCACGTCACAGGGTACACAGGTGGTGTTAATCGTTGTACAGATGGGTCACGGTGCGCTGATGACGGGTCTTGGCATAAAGGGGGGGGAGGGAGATAAATAAATAAAAAAGTTTATATTCAAATTAACAGATAAATGGAAATAATATTAACTTTATTAGTAGGTATACAATTCAAATTTACAAATGAAAAGGAAATAATAATAACAATATTAACTTTATTAGTAGATATACAGAAGGAATTAAATTGATGGGCATAAAAGGGGGGGGGGGAGGGAGTTAAATAAATAAAAAAGAAGTTTATATTCAAATTAACAGATAAGGGAAATAATATCATCTTTATTAGTAGATATACAATAGGGAATTAGATTGATGTAGAATTTCTGCGATTGATTTTTAAAATATAGATCAATTTGATGAAATAAGATAAAGTGCTGTATATATACATTAAATTACGGGAATAAGGTGCAAGAATTCGGGAAAGGGTTAAAAGCAAAGAAAAAAAAATCATATTTGAGCTTATGTTTATCAAAATTATAACAAACTGCAGGAGAATTGTACTTAAACATGAAGTGGACACGTATATTAGCAGGAATAATTCCTAATAATTCCTAATAATAATAATAATAATGATAATAATTCCTAGACCGTAAGGTTAGAACCAACAAATATATTATGAAAAAGATGTATGCAGTTTCATAAGAAAGAAAGATAATAAATACACACATAAGATAATGAAGATCCTCCTCATGTTAAGAAAATGGATATCGATAGTTAAAAAAAATGAAAAAGAAAGAAAAGAAAAGAAAAGGAAAAAAAAAAGAAGAAAAATATATATATATATATAACTAATATTCCATGAAGACATTAGATAAAGTAGTTTTATTAAAAGGTTTTGTCATAAAAGGGATGTTATTTTAAGAAATGAGAATACTCAATTTTGAGATTACATGCATTGCAGAAAATAGAATAATGGTGCAGTTTAGAATGTGTCGGAATGGCGATTATCGAATCAATAAAAGGAAGAGGAGAAGATAGAATAAAGATGTACATAGGAATAAGATGCGATATGCGGCGTACTTGATAATATAGAAAGATAAAGATGTTGATAGGTAAATACAAGTAGATAGATAGATACATAGATAGATAGATGGATAATGTACTTATTTCTCTATAGGCTGATAGATAGATGGATGGATAGATGTATACATACATACATGCATACATAGATACACATATGCATACATACGTACATCTAAGTAGGTAGACAAATTGATATAAACAGATTGATATGGGTAGATAGACAAAACAAGAAAGATTAGAATAGATAAACAACTCGATAGATAGATAGACTGATATATGTAGATAGACAAAGAAGAAAAATTGAGATAGATAAACACTTCAATAGATAGATTGATTGATATATGGAGATAGACAGACGAAGAAGAAAAAAATAAGAAAGATAAACAACTTGATAGATAGATAGATTAATATATGTAGATAGACAAAGAAGAAAAATTGAGATAGATAAACACTTCAATAGATAGATTGATTGATATATGGAGATAGACAGACGAAGAAGAAAAAATAAGAAAGATAAACAACTTGATAGATAGATAGAATGATATGTGTAGGTATCATTTTTATTTTCAACCAAGACAGTCATCTTGCCTCGAGCGGAAAGAGTGACGAATTTGTGAGTAGGAGGGAGGGGAAAGGGGGGGATGGGTNGAGAAGAGAGAAGAGAGAGAGAGAAGAGAAGAGAAAGAGAAGAGAGAACGAGAATTGAGGGAGAGAGAGAGAGAGAGAGAGAGGGAGATGGTGGGATGGAGGTTGGAGGGAACAAAGAGTGGAAGATAGTGGAAACGAAGAGATAGATAGATAGATAGATAAAGAGACGAGAGAGAAGCGAGAGAGAGAGGGGAGGAAACAGAAAGAACAGAAAGGAGCAGAAGAGAGATCTTGGCTTGAAGAAAGGATAAGACCTAAAACCTTTAAAAAAATTAAATAAAATAAAAAATAGAGTGAGAAGTTCCTTGGCATGTGCTTCCTCTTGTGTTCAGACCAATATATCTGGACACATACACAAAAAGATTTTTTTCCACCTTTTTCTAAACTCACGTGCTCTTCTCTTCTCTCTCTCTTCTTCTGTCTCTCTCTCTCCTCTCTTCTTTCTCTCTCTTTCGGTCTGTCTGTCTCTCTCTCTCTTCTCTCTCTCTCTCTCTCTCTCTCTCTCTCCCTCTCTCTGCTTCCTTACTTTCTTCTTTCTATCTTTCTTTCTTTCTCTCCCTCTCCCTCTCCCTCTCCCTCTCCCTCTCCCTCTCCCTCCTCCCTCCTCCCTCCGCCTCCCTCCCTCCCTCCCCCCCTCTCTCTCTCCCCTCTTCCCTCTCCCTCTCCCTCTCCCGCTCGCTCCCTCTCTCTCTCTCTCTCTCTCTTCTCTTCCTCTCGTGCCTCCTCTCTCTCCCCTCTCTCTCCTCTCTCCTCTCTCTCCTCTCTCTCTCATTTCTCTCTCTCTCTCTCATTCTCTCCCTTTCTCTCTCTCTCTCCCCTCCTCCATCCCCTCCCTCCCCTCCCTCCCTCCTCCTCCTCCCTCCTCCTCCTCCCTCCCTCCCCCCTCTCTCTCTCCCCCCTCCCTCTCCTTCCTTTTTATTTATTTTTTTTAATTTCATTTTTTTTTTTTTTTTTTAATATTCTGGGGTTATTTTCGAGGAGAAAGAAGTAGAATGTATTTAGCCTTTTTGATGGAAGTTCACTCAGGCAGGTGGGAGTAGACAAGCGGGGGAAAAGAAGGGAGAAAGGAGTGGTGAGGGGAGAGGGGAGAGACGGAGACAAGGGAAAAAAGGAGGAGAGGATGAAAGAAGGAAGAGAGGATGAAAGGAGGAGAGGAAAGAAGGAAGAGAGGAGAAGAAGGAAGAGGAAGGGAAGGAGAGGCCACGATGGAGAAGAAGGAGAGAAGAACAGAGAGACGGAAGGAGAGGAAGAAGAAGAAGAAGGGGCCGAGAGGGAGAAAAGAGAGGATGAGAGGAGATAGGAGAGGAGTATTAGAGAGATATAGGAGTTATGAGAGGAGAGGAGAAGAGGGGATGAAATGGAGAGAAGAGGGAAAGAGAGAGAGGGGATGAGAACAGAGAAAAAAAGCGAGAGTGGTGAGAGGGAGAGGAGTGGTGAGAATAAGAGAAAGCGGCGAGTAAGAGAGGGAGAAGGGACATAAGTGGTAAAGGAGTGAGAGAGAGAGTGGTATGAGAGGAAGATAGAGAGGGAAGAAGTGTATTAAAGAGAGTAGGAGAGAAAAGAGCGGAGGGGGGGAATTAGAAAGATACGAAAGAGTAATTAAAACAAGGAAAAAAATAAAGAAACAAATAAAAAAAAACAACAACAAAATTAGAAAAAAACAGCAAAAAAGCAAAAAAAAAAAAAAAAAAAAAAAAAAAAAAAAAAACACATAGAGAATATTAAAAAAAATCTCCTACTGTCCAAATTCGTTTTCTCTCTTCTTTCCTCTCCCCTTTTAACTCTCGCCGCTCTCTTCCCCCGTTTAACTCGCCGCTCCGACTCCCCGTCTGCAGTTGTTATTATAATAGTTTAGAGATCAGCTTTTCTATTTTCTTTTTGTGTTTGCAGAGGGAGGAGAGGAGGAGGAAGAGGAATGGAAGGAGAGGAGGAAGGAGGAGGGAGGAAGAGGAGGGAGGAAGAGGAAAGAAGGAGGAGGGAGAAGAGTAGAGGGAGGATGGTAGGGAGGGAGGAAGAGGAGGAGGGAAGGAGGAGGTGGGAGGAAGAGGAGGAGGGGAGGGAGGGAGGATGGAGGAGAAGAGGGAGGAGAGCAGAGAGATAGGAGAAAGTAGGTGGTGGTGGAGTGGAGGGAGGGAAGAGGAGAGAGTGGAGGAGGAGGAAGAGAGAGGAGGAGAGGAGAGGAGGAAGGGAACAAGATGAGGAGGGAGAAGAAGAGGACAGAAAGACCAGAAAAAAGAGAAAAGAGAGAGAAGAGAGAGAAGACAAAAGACAGAAAGAGAGAACAGAAAGAGAGAAAAGAGAAATTGAGAGAAAAGAGAAGAGGAGAAAAAAAGAGAGAAAATTGACAGAAAAGAGAGGAAAAAAAAAAAAGAAGAAAAAAGAGAGAAAAGAAGAAAGAGGAGCTCGACCAAACAGAGTACAACCACTGGGCCGATGCAAGATCCTTTTGATAGCAACCGTGTGTAGCTGTTTGTACACAACACCCACCGTCACAGTACACAGGTGTGTAATCGGTACAGATGGGGGTCACGTTGGGTGCCGCTGATGACGGGCTTGGCATAAGGGGGAGGTGGGGGAGTGGGAGGTAAATGAAAAAAAAAAAATTTAATTCAAATTAACAGATTAAATGGAAAAATAATATTAACGTTTATTATTAAATATTAGTAGATATACAAAAGGAATTCGATAAAGGGGCGGTGGAGGGTGGAGATAAATAAAAAAGTTTAATATTCAATTAACAGATAAATGGAAATAATATAACTTTATTAGGAGAATAAGAAGGAAATTCGAAAAGGAGGGGACGGGTAAATAAAAAAGAGTTAATATTCAAATTAAAACAGAAATAAATGAAATAAATAACTATAGAAATATACAGAAGGAATTAAATTGATGGGACATAAAGGGGGGTGGGGGAGGGCGTAAATTAAAAAAAAAAAAAAAAATAGTTAATCAAAAATAAGAATAAACAGGGAATAATATTAACTTGGAAGGCAGGAGTAAATAAAAAAAAAAAGTTTTATCAAAATTAAGACTGATAACCAGGAAATAATAAATAACTTAAATAGTAGATATACAATTTCAAAAATTGACAAAAAATGAAATAATATAATAACAATTATTAACTTTATTTAGTAAATATACAAAGAATTAAAATTAATTGATTGGGCATTATGTGGGGGGAGTTAAATAAAAAAAAAGTTTATATTCAAATTTAACAGCTAAGGGAAATTAAATCATCTTCTTATTAGTATATTGTGCCCAAAAGAGAATTAGATTGATGTAGTAGAATTTCCGCGATGGTGTAGAAAATATAGAATCAATGAATGTGAAATAAGAAATTCGAATTCCATATTTAATATACATTTAAATTAAGGAGAATATATACAAAAAAATCGGGAAAGGGTTAAAATGTTTATTTAAAGGAATTTCATTATGTGAGCTCAAAAATATAAAAACTGCAGGAAATGTACTAAACATGAGTGGAATACGTTATTTAGAGAAGAATTCCTAATAATCCTATAATAAATATAATGATAATAATCTTAGACCATAATTTAAAAACAACAAGAAATTAATTAGGACATAAGATGTATGCCATAAGAAAATGTTAAAGATAATAAATACTTAAGATAATAAAGATCCTCTCATGTTAAGAAAAAATGGAATCGATAGTTTTAAAAAAAAAAAGAAAAGAAAAGAAAAGAAAAGACAAAAGAAAAAAAGAAAAAAAATATATAACTAATATTCCATGAAGACATTAGATAAAGTAGTTTTAATAAAAGGTTTTGTCATAAAAAGATTATTTTAAGAAATGAGAATACTCAATTTGAGATTACATGCATTGCCAGAAAATAAAATAATGGTGCAGTTTAAAATGTGTCGGAATGGCGATTATCGAATCAATAAAAGGAAGAGGAGAAGATAGAAAAAGAGAAGAAATAGATAAAAATATGTACATAGGAAATAAATGCGATATATGCGGGCGTAACGTGATAATATAGAAAGATAAAGATGTTGATAGGTAAATACAGGTAGATAGATAGATACATAGATAGATAGTGAAATGTATTTATTTCTCTATAGGCTGATAGATAGATGGATGATAGATGTAACATACATACATGCATACATAGTACACATTATGCATACATACGTACATCTAAGTAGGTAGACAAATTGATATAAACAGATTGATATGGGTAGATAGACAGACAAAACAAGAAAGATTAAGATAGATAAACAACGCGATAGATAGATAGATTGACATATGTAGATAGACAAGAAGAATTAAGATAGATGAACAGTTCAATAGATAGATAGATTATATATGGAGATTAGATAGGCGAAGAAGAAAAAAATAAGAAAGATAAACAACTTGATAGATAGATAGATTAATATATGTAGATAGACAAAGAAGAAAAATTGAGATAGATAAACACTTCATTAGATAGAAGAACTGATATATGGAGAATAGATAGGCGAAGAAGAAAAATTGAGAGGATAAAACCACTCAATATATAGATTGATTGATATATGGAGATAGACAGACGAAGAAGAAAAAATGATTAAAGATAAACAACTTGATAGATTGATAGATTAAACATATGTAGATAGACATAGAAAGAAAAAATTGAGATTGATTAAACACTTCAATAATAGATAGATTGATATACGGGATAGATAGGCGAAGAAGAAAAAAAAATAAGAAAAGATAAACAACTTGATAGATAGATTAGATTGATGATATGTAGATAGACAAAGAAGAAAAAATTGATTATAGATAAACACTTCGATAGATAGAGAGACTGATATATGGAGATAGATAGGCGAAGAAGAAAAAAATAAGAAAGATAAACAACTTGATAGATAGATAGATTGATACATGTAGGTATCATCTTTATTTTCAGACAAGACAGTCATCTTGCCTCGAGCGAAAAAAGAATGACGAATTTGTGAGTAGGAGAGGGGGGGAAAGGGAGGGATGGGTGGGAGGAATGGGAGGGTAATAGGCTGGGGCGAGGGCGGGAGGGGGGGGTGGGGGCAAAGGGGAAGAAGTGTACCTCTCACCTCTCACAGAACCCCTCACCTGAGCATTCCTTCCTGACCCCTCCTTTTTTCCCTCCCCTCTCTCCCTCCCCTCCTCCCCTCTCTCTATCCCTCCCTCCCTCCCCCCTCCCTATCATCTGCTTCCACCTTACCTCCCTCTCTCCCTCTATCTCCTTGTCATCAGCCCACCCAACCACTTCTCTTCTTCATCACTCTCCCCTTCCCCCCCTCCCTCCCTCCTCTCCCAACTCCTCCTCCACTCCCCTCCCTATCCCCATTCCTCCTCACCCATCCCCCTTACCCTCGTCATCGCCACTCCACCCCACCTCACCCCCATCCCTCCCCTTCCACCCCACCCTCCAACACCCCCCAACCCCTCCCCACCCCCCAACACTGACTCACGACACCACACAACAAAATCCAAATATACAAGAGTGAGTCAAAGGCGGCTTTACTCGGTTGTGAAACGAAAACTTTTATTTTTATTCGTATTTTTTCGTTTTTTTTAAATTCTCGTTTTTTTTTTCGTTTTATCGTTTGTTTTGCTTTTGTTTGTGTCTTTTATTGTATTCCTTCTTTTTTATGTGTGTTTTTTTCTTCTTCTTCTCTTTCGTTTTCTTTTTCTTTATTTTTATTTTTCGTTTCGTCTTTTATTATTTATTACTGCTTTTAATTGTTGTTTTTTTTCTCTCTCTCTTTCGTTTTCTTATTTTTTCATCGTCTTTATATATTTACTTTTTTATATATTCTCTTACTCATTGATTTTTTTTTTTTTTATTATTATTTTTTTTTCTTGAGCGAATGAAGCCACAACATTACTAACGTCAAAGGAATCTTGTCGTTTGTCTGTTTGTATTGCAATTTATCTATTATTATCTATTTATCTATTGTATATGTATTTATTGTATTGTATTTATTATCGTCTTTCTATCTTCCTTCTATCAATCTTTCATT
>NW_020871429.1:4213-6713 GCF_003789085.1 Penaeus vannamei | reverse complement strand
AAGTTTTTTTTCTGAAGAAGAAAAAGAAGAAAAAAAGAAAAAAAAGGAGACAGTCATAGCAGAAATTTACGTATAGAAGGAAAAGGAAGGAAAAGAGAAGAAGAAAAAAAAAGCAATAACAGAGAAATAGACATCACTCAGATAAAAATAAGAAAGAAAAAAAGAAAAGAAAAATCTCATTTCGGTTTTGATCAGCTGAGTGAGGCCTTAGGGGGGGGGAGGGGAGAGGGGGGAAGGGAGAAGGGGGAGAGGCAGAGTATTATTCTCTAATGACAGAGATTAAAAGGCAGGGATAAGGAACAAGTCGAGGAAATGGAAAGGGGGGAGAGAGAGGAAATTGATAAAGATGAGAGAGAGAGAGAGAAGAGAGAGAGAGAGAGAGAGAGACGATGAAATAAGAGCATTGGGGGAGAGAAGTTGTTTTGAAATTTTGGAATAGGGAGAGAAAATGATGATGATGTAGGGAGATAGATAGATAGGTAGGTAGGCAGATAGATAGATACATAGATAGATAGACGGAGAGATAAGAGACAGAGAGAAAAATGGATGTATAGAAAAAATTGATAAATACAAAAACTGAAAGAGAGAGAGAGAGAGAGGTAGAAGAGAGAGAGAGAGAGAGAGAGAGAGAGAGAGAGAGAGAGAGAGAGAGAGAGAGAGAGAGAGAGAGAGAGAGAGAGAGAGAAGAGAGAAGAGAAAGAGAAAGAGAAAGAGAAAGAGAAAGAGAAAGAGGAAGAGAGAAGCTTTAACAAACACACAGACAGACAGAGAAAACCATACAAATAAAAAAACAAAACAAAAAAACATCCAAACATAAACCTAAAAATCAATCGACAGATTAAAAAAGAAAAAAAAAAATCGCCAATGAAATTATATAATTATTTTCGCACTTGTCAACAAGAAACAACTTTGGCGCAATTACAGGTCATTATAGGGTCATTAAACACGTAAAGTCGCCTTAACAACTTTACCTGTAGTTTGATCACGGTTATTACGATAAGATAAAAGTAATACGGTGAATGGAGTGACGTAGAGGTTGACTTAGAGATTTATATAGAAGGTTAATGGAATGCATTTGTGGTATTGCTCTCTCTTGCTTCCAACAATCGTGCTGTCTTTGTTGTCTTTTGTTTTGTTTTGTTTTCGTGTCTGATTGTCTGGGTTTTTTCTTGTCTGTCTCTGTCACTGTTTTTCTCGCTGTAAATCTTTCTTTCTCTCTCTCTATGTCTTTATTTCTTCCTTTACTTCCACATATCTCTGTCTGTCTCTGTCTTCCTCCTCTCTCTCTCTCTCTCTCTCTCTCTCTCTCTCTCTCTCTCTCTCTCTCTCTCTCTTCTCTCTCTCTCTCTCTCTCTCTCTCTCTCTCTCTCCCTCTCCCTCTCCCTTTCTCTTCTTTCTCCCTCTCCCCCCTCTCTCTCTCCTCCCCCTCCTCCCTTCCTCCCCTCCTCCTTCTTCCTGCCAGATGCAAACAAGGCGTGTGTCACGTGACGTTTTACTTAGGGAGTTGTATTTACTCCCTCTTCTCCTCCCTCTCCCCCCTCCTCTCCCTTCCCTTGCCTCTTTGTCTCTTTCCTCCGCTTTCGCTTTGACTTCACACTCGTCTGTTTTCTTCTTTTGTTTCTCTCTTCTCTTCCTCCTTCGCCTTTCCTTCTTCTTCTCATTTTCCCCCCTTTTTCTCTCTTTGTATTTGTTCCTCTTCTCCTCCTCCTGTTCTCTTTTCTCTCTGTCTCTCCTCTCTCTCTCTCTCTCTCTCTCTCTCCTCTCTCTCTCTCTCTCTCTCTCTCTCTCTTCTCTCTCTCTCTCTCTCTCTCTCTCTCTCTCCTCTCTCCTCTCTCTCTCTCTCTCTCTCTCTCTCTCTCTCTCTCTCTCTCTCTCTCTCTCTCTCTCCTCTCCCTCTCCCTCTCCCCCTCCTCTCCCCCCCCTCCTCTCTTCCCCTCCTTTCCCTCCATCCCCCCTCCCTCTTTCCCCCAAACAATCTTTCCTTCCCTCCTACACCCCCCCTCCCCTCTCCCTCCCTCCTCCCTCCCCCCTCCCCCTCCTCCCTCCTCTTTCCCCAGCTTTAAGTAAAGTTATCTAATCTTTACTTTGTTATGTTTAGTGGCAGCTTTGAGCACAAGTCTGTCACTATATAAGCTGTTATTATCATTAAGGAATACATTGTTGCAGATATGAGAAAGGCGCCGCTGTTATCGTAAGGGTAATTAAGATATCATGGAGATCAAACAAGCCGTCATGATCATCATCATTATTAATTCATGATTGAAAGTGAATTGATGGTGATCGTGATCGTTAAATGATATTTTTGGATGTTGGTGTTGGAATTGTTTTTTTTCTCTGACTGTCTGTCTGTTTGTCTGTCTGTCTGGCTGTCTGTCTGTCTGTCTGTCTCTGTCTCTGTCTGTCTCTGTCTCTGTCTCTGTCTCTGTCTCTGTCTCTGTCTCTGTCTCTGTCTGCTGTCTCTTCTCTCTCTCTCTCTCTCTCTCTCTCTCTCTCTCTCTCT
>NW_020871428.1:979983-1000459 GCF_003789085.1 Penaeus vannamei | reverse complement strand
GAAGGAGTGCGAGACATAATTGAAGTCTCAGAGACATAATGACTTTCAAGGAGTATTTAAGATGCAATATCCCGTGAGAGGAGTGCGTGGCGGGAAGATAATGCTTGTAAAACTGAAATGGTTGTGATTTGTTTGCAATACTATGAGTGTTAATCCCTTGTTGCGTTATAAGAGATGCAGGAATTATTGTTGTTGATGTGGATGAGAATATTGAATTATGATAGAAATAACTTTGCTGTTTTGTTTTGCGAGAAAGGGATAAGACTAATTTGGATAGGGAAAGAGAGTGAAAGATAGATAGATAAATTGATATACTTGTAGAAAGCAACAACAATAAAAAGGGAAACAGAAGCGGTTTATTAACCCCTAATTTCAAAGTCGAGATGTTATTGATCAAAAAAGTATTCTCAATTCCTAAGATAACCTTTCATTTAGTTAAGCTTCTCTGTAAATACCGTTATATTTTTATGTATATATACACATATATGTATATATATATACATATACAAACATAATACACACACATATATATGTATATATATGCATACAAATATATGTGAATGTGGTATATGGCATGCACACAACAGACACACACACACACTTTAATTTATCTATGCCCATTAACCATGAACGGTTATCGTAAAAAGAAAGTATTAATGAAAATAGGTCACCTTAGTGTCTATTCCCCTTTCTTGTGTCTGACAAATATATATTTTTTTCTTCTGCACACCTTCCGTTATCATCTCGGCGCTTTGCTATTCAAACTTCAGCTTTTCCTTCTAATGAGATGCTATAATTATTACCTATTTTTTCAGCTTCATTATTTTTGTTTTCCTTGATTTTTGACTTCGTGTGGATTTGATTAATTAATACAACCGGATAGAGAAACTAGATGAAAGAGAGAGAGAGAGAGAGAGAGAGAGAGAAGGAGAGGGAGAGAGAGAGAGAGAGAGAGAGAGAGAGAGAGAGAGAGAGAGAGTCGAGAGAGAGAGAGAGAGAGAGAAGAGAGAGAGAGAGAGAGAGAGAGAGAGAGAGAGAGAGAGAGAGAGAGAGAGAGAGACGAGAGAGAGAGGAGAGAGAGAGAGAGAGAGAGAGAGAGAGAGAGAAAGAGAAAGAGAAAGAGACAGAGAGAAAGAGATACATGACAGAAAAAGACAAATAAATTTAGAGCTAACAAGATAGTCAGACAAAGACAACGGCCAGACTGATAGATAGATGACAATAAAGATAGAGAGAGAAAACAGATAAAACGACTGTTATAAATATATAGACAGAGGGCAAATGTAAGCAGTCAAACAGACAGAGACAATAGACAGAAAGACATCGAGACTAAAAAGAAAATATTTGAGTGTGTTCCCTTGCTCCCCCCTCTCCTGGTCCCCTTTCCCACCCCAGGTTCCCTCCCCCCCACCCCTCGGCTTTTCTTTATCCTATGGCTAAGGCGATCCTACTTCCCCCCCCTCTCCTCCCCGCACCCTCAAGTCACCCTCTCTCTCCATCTCCTCCTCCTTACGTCTCCCCCCACTCCCCCTCCCCCCCGAAAATCCTTTTTCTTAAACTCCTCACTCCCATCCTCCCCCCCCACACTTCTTCACTCCCACCCTCCTCCGCCACAGTTCCACAGTTCTCCCCACCTTCCTCCTTCTCTCCATTCCCCCACTCTCTCCTTCCTCCACCCTCCTTCTCCAACTCTTCTTCCCTGACCTCTCCCTCTCTCTCCACACTTCTTTATCTCTTCCTCTTGCTTTTAACCCTCCTCCCCCACTAGCCTCTCCCTCTCCACCCTCCTCCAAGTTCGTCTCCTCCTCTCTTGTCACACACTCTCTCTCTTCCTCCCCCATTCTCTCCAGTGCGCATCCTTTTCCCATCCCCCCACCCCCAACTTATGCCATTCCCCTTCCCCCACCACCCTTCGACTCTCCCTCCTCTCCCTCTTCCCCATCCCCCACCTCCTCCCTCTGTCCCCACGTTCGCCCCCTATCCCCCCTAACCCTCCCCATTTCCCACCTCCCCACCCTCCCCCAGGTTCACGCCCAACCCTCCCACTCTCCCCCACCCTCCTCTCTTCCCACCCCCAACCCCCCCCCTCCCCCCTCTCCCCCACCTCCCCCACCTTCCCCAGGGTTGCCCCCAACCCTCCCCTCTCCCCTCCAACATCACATTACAGCTGTCACGCCCCTAAAAGCCCGGTCTTGTCCACCACGCCCACTGTAAATCCAGGTTGAGTCGCCTTTGCTCTTTCCCCCTACCCCCCCTCCTCCCCCTTGCTGCTGCTACCCCCTCTTCCCCATTTCTTTCTGTCTCCTCGCGTTTTCTTTTTCTCTTTTTTTTGTCTCTTCCTTAGTCTTTGTCTCTTTTTATCCTTCGCTCGTTTTCTGTTTTTTATGTTTCTCTTTAGTTCTTCTTTCTCTCACATTTCATTTCTCTTTTTTTCTTCTTTGTTCTATCTTCCCTCTTTTTCTTCCTCCATTCCTTCCTTTTTTATACTCCTTTTCCTCCTATGATTTCTCTTCTTCTCCTCCGGTGTTTTCTTCCACAGTCTCCCCTTCCTCCGCCTTTTCCCTTCTCCCATTCTCTTCCTCTCCTTTTCCTCCCCATCCTCCTTCTCCTCTCCTATCTCTCCTTCTCTCCCCTCCCCATCCTCTTAGCCTACCCCCCCCCCCCAACAAAATCTCCGATCCACAGAATAACCAAAACATTTTCTCTTCTTTATTCTTTTCTCTACCTGTTCCTTCCCTTCGTCTCCCCTTTATCGCTCCGTCTTTTATGTCCTCTCTTTAGCCTGTGTTCCCTCCCCTTGCATTTTCCTCTTTCCTTTTGTTATTCTTTAATCGGTTTAATCTTTCCTTACAGATTTTCTTTCCCTATTCTTGTATTACATTTTAACTTCCTTTCTTGAATACTTTTCTTGTATTTTTATATCTATTATAATTTAGCTATGTTAATAGCAATGTTATCTCGACAAAAGCGCACAAAAAACGTGTCCAGATGATCACTTCGAAAAAAAAGAAAGAAAAGAAAACAACTAACAACAGGCAGTACGAGAGAGAAGAGGGGAAAATGGAAGCAGGTTAAGATAAGACAGTTTCCTTTACAACTTCCGTTAGTTTCGCGATAAAGATTCAACTTGGGACATTTTGCAGGTGTTCGAGGATGAGTCTATTATTACTCTGTAGGTAAATATATCGTTTTTTGTGGACGTAACGAGCAACGACAATATATGTTCGGCGTCACTGCGAACATTTCCGTGTTTTCCAACCTGGAGTTTGTATCTATCTATCCATCAGTCCATCTATCTATCTATCCACCTATCAAGGCGCATATATATATATATATATATATATATATATATATATATATATATATATATATATATATATATATATATATATATATATGCAGAAAGATAGATAGTCTATACATACAACAGTGTATTTTCCCATATCGCCGCAGTCGGTGGTCTACGAAAAATATGTTATACTGTTAACTTAATCGAAGACGTCTGTTAAATCTTCACAGAACAAAAAATAAAGAAGGTTGTGCATTTTTTTTTAAACTTGGTGAATATTTAATGCTTCTGTTTCGTATTGATGTTACTTTTACCACCAAATGATTTTTCTATTTTTATTGGAGCACGGTTTGACATTATGTTCTCAGTCCTTTAGAATAATAATTGTCAATTAATATTACAGTTACCATTGATCTCTCAGGAAATATTTTAGAAAGTATACTTCAACTAAATAGACTAATAAGAAAATTTTGTCGATTACCAATAACAATGGTTGCTAAGCAAGTGTGCAAAAAAAAACTACATATTGATTTTTCATTCAGAAAATCAAAGAGAACAAAAGGCAACGTCATACTATACCACTATTATTATCATTATTATTACTATTATCCTTATTATTGTTATTATCATTATCATATCATTTATTTATTTATCTTATTTATCTATTGTTGCTTTGCGTGAATAACTAGACATAAGTGATATTGCTTCAGTTCTGTACGTGTTTGTATAGTTTAATGTCAAATATATGATCACATATTTTTGTTTTACTTACCATTTTCTTTACTTTTTCTCGTACGATAAGAACTATATGATGTCGTAATGTATATATATATATATATATATATATATATATATATATATATATATATATATATATATATATATATATATATATATATATATATATATAAAGCGAGAGAGAGAGCAAGAGAGAAAAGAGAGAGAAGAGAGAGAAGAGAGAGAGAGAGAGAGAGAGAGAGAGAGAGAGAGAGAGAGAGAGAGAGAGAGAGAGAGAGAGAGAGAGAGAGAGAGAAAGGGAGAGAGAGAGATTTCCTCTCATTGGCGTAAGAAAAGGGGAAGGGGGGGAAGGGGCCCTCCACTGTAGAATGGAGGGGAGCGGGACCGATATTCTAACCCCCCCCCCAACAACTCCTCAACTTTCCAGGACATTCTCTGTAAATAAACAAAATGCAATTCATTTGTTGAGAACACTGAGTCTCTGGTGTTCAAAATGAAATAACTATTATGTAAAATAGTATCTTAATAAAAAAATTCTGGTGCAAAAATTAGCGAATTGATTGTTTTAAAACTGCTAAAGTCCAGGAGCTTCACCCTTGTATAATATATATATTATATATATATATATATATATATATATATATATTATATATATATTATATAATATATATATATATAGAGAGAGAGAAGAGAGAGAGAGAGAGAGAGAGAGAGAGAGAGAAGAGAGAGAGAAGAGAGAGAGAGAGAGAGAGAGAGAGAGAGAGAGAGGAGAGAGAGAGAGAGAGAGAGAGAGAGAGAGAAGAGAGAGCAACTATATATTTATAAACAAAAATAAAATAGAGCGAAAGTTCCGCACTCAACCATTTTAATATCGGTATTATCTCGGCAAAAACGCATCATCCTATCCAGATGATCACTTAGATGAAAAAGAAAGACAAAACGTATAAAATGGGGCTTCACCATTTTCTTAATAACATTTGAGATAGTTTTACAAGGTCTGGAATGTTTAAAGTAAATCAAATGTTTCATGCTTTTTAGGTAACATTATATTTATCATTTTATTTAAGAGGCGAACTTTTAAGCTGGATTTAAAATTCACAGCGTTTTTTATATCAAATTCGAAATATTGCTCTGAGAGAAACAAAAAGGTAAAGAACAACAAAATCAACATTTAAAAACGGAAAAAAACTATAACAACTTCCCACCAACAAAGAAAAGAGAAGAGAAAAGAAAAGAAAAAAAGATAAAATATAACACCACGCATGTCGGCATATCTTTATCTACGTCTGCCTGTCTGGCTGTCTGTCTGTCTATCTGTTTATCTATTTATCTATCTATCTATCTATCTGTCTATCTATCTATCTATATGCATATAAAGTGAAAGTGGAAGTATTATCTATCTATCTATCTATATACACATTATTATATTATATACACATATGAAGTGAAGGGGGAAGTATAAAAAGTACAAATAATTCTTCTTGTCTTAAATGCATGATGTTCAGGTTAAATACATGAGGTTAAGGCGCATATTATATAAATAGAAAGAATACGTATTTCACTGATTCGCGCCGTACGGTCCGTGGTTTACGAAAAAGAATCTGTTGTACTGTTAAATACTCGAAGACGCTAAATATATTTTCTTTGCAAAATAAAGAAAGTTGTGTAGTATCTCAGATTGCTGGTTCGTATTACTTGGTGTTAGTTTTAATTCCGAATGATTTTTCCATTCTTTTGGAAAAATTGCTCTATGTTCTCAGTCCTTTGGGATATTAACTTTGTCATTTCATTGAAATCGTGCAACATGCCTTTCTCGACTTAATTTTGAAATAATTTAAATATGTACATTGTCTAAGTGAATGAACAACAGGTACTTGATTACATAAAACAAAAACTTCAGAATACTCAAAAAATTCTATACAACATGAGAAACCGACCACTTTCTTTTTTCGGATAAACAAAAAGAAAAATAAAGTTATATTTAATTTTACATTTCTGTATTTTATTTTCACGGTGATTTCAACTTGGGACCTTTTGCAGGTGCTAATGGATGAATCTATATCTACCTATCTATCCATCTATCTTTCAATCTATCTTCTTAATCCATCTGTTTATAAGTCTATCTATCTATTTATCTATCTATGTATATATCTATCTATGCATACATATACACATAAAGTGAAAGGGAGTGTATAAAATATAGTGTACAATACATTCCTCATGTCTTAAACGCATGATGTCTCAGGTTATATAAATAAAAAGATATAGACAAGTGTTTCTACGATTCGCGCCGTGTGGTCTGTAGTCTACGAAAAAAATCTATTCTACTGTTAAATACTTGAGGAAGCTAAATAAATGTTAGCAAAAGACAAAGAAAGTTCTGTATTATCTCAAATTGCTTGAATCTTTAATGGTTATGTAATATTTGGTGTTTCCATTCTTTTGGGAAAAAATCCGACATTATGTTCTCAGTCCTTTGGGATATTAACTTTGTCATTGTCATCAAAGTTAGTAAGATCTTAACACAAATAATTTTGAAATTATCACTTGAATTTGTACGTTTCCTAAATAATAAATTATCACGTTAAACAACAGGTCCTTGATTGTATAAAAGGAATAAAATTAGAAAACTCGAGAAATTCCATACTACGTGGAAACCGACCACTTTTTTCGGATAATGAAAGGAAAATAGTTATAAATATTATATTTATTAATTTATTTAATAATAATAATAATAATAATAATAATAATAATAATAATAATAATAATAATAATAATAATAATAATAGTAATAATGATAATAACAATAATGGGTAATTTTCTATATTACCTTCGCCTCTCCGATATCGACGATTTTGGTATCGTTGGATTCCTCTCACTGTCCACATTGCATATATATATATATATATATATATATATATATATATATATATATTTTTTTTTTTTTTTTTTTTATTGCGAGGAAACCCCCGTTAGCGACAAAGTTGGCCCCGATAGCAGGGGAAGGCATGAAAGGTTCCAGGGAAAATGCGGGGTTAAATAACACTAATAATATAACCCACAGTGAAAATAACCATGGTTATTCACACGACTTTCCATTGCAGGGGGCTGTGCCCCCTGCGACCCCCCTGGGGGGCTGCCGCCCCAAACCCCCGCCGAGGAAACAAAACCTCCACCACGTATTCCCGGCAGGCTAGAGCGTTACACAGTTATCGGCGATCTCGGAGCGGCGGACGTATTACATTTACCTCGTAACATTCCCACTGAATCAGCATGCTAACCTTGACATAGTCAACATTGTAGTATAATCAGGATGAACAAGTTATACCATGAACAAGAGCGGCGGTGACCCGCCTTCGTCGGGTCGGCGGGTTTTGCGCCTTTTTCGATGAATCGAGTTCGTGTGCGCTCTATCCTGCCGTGAATACGTGGGGGATATTTTGTGTCCTCGGCGGGGGTTGGGGGGCGGTAGCCCCCTCAGGGGGGGTCGCAGGGGGCGCAGCCGCCTGCAAGGGAAAGTCATGTGAATAACCATGGTTATTTTCACTGTGTGTTATATTATTAGGGTAATTTTCTATGTTACATCCGTCGCTCCGACATCGTCGCCCCTGCAATCGGGGCCAAGTTTGCCGCTAACGGGGGGTTTCCGCGCAATAAAACCTACATATTTGGATTGTATAGAGTGAGAGGAATCCAACGATACCAAAAATCGTCGATATCGGAGAGGCGAAGGTAATATAGAAAATTACCCAATAATGATGGTTTTAGTAGTAGTAATAATGATATTATTATTATCATTCTTTTAATTTTCATGTTTACTTTTATTATCATTATTTCTATCAATGTTTATCTGCGTGAAAAGCTAGATACATATGATATTCTCATGTGCTTGTCCAGTTTAATGCCAAACGGATTTTTATCGATGATGCAAGTCTAATTTAATTTTTTAATATGAATCTGTTTTTATTTATTTTTTTCGTAAAATGCATAAACCCATGATAAAATCCATACCAAAACAATATATTATATTAGATACAGTAAGCGCTAAATGACGTGGAAACAAGGCCTCACATTACGTGATCCCTGGCCAAATTAAACTGGAAATCGATCCCTGGTCAGACCTACGCTTGGCGTGGAGACCCTTACCAAGTCATCAGTCACTGTCCACACCACCAGTAAGGACCACACCGTCTCATCATTGAGCCTATAACCTTGCTATCTGGTCTCCGTCCAAAAAACCCGATGTCCTATTGGCCTCTCCAGGGGGCTCAATGTTTCAGCTGCCAGTAATAATTGTATCTAATGGGAGATAACTGCCTTCTCAGCAAAGTCCGAGCTGGTTGTCTTAGAGCCTGCCAAATGAGGTACAATAATGTTCTCTCTCTTTCTACACATGTGCTGAAAGGCGTTGAGAAAAGGACATATATTTGCTAGAAGCAAATATATCGGTGGTAAAAAGTCACCTAAAATAAATCTTAATAAAAATAGAAAGAAATACTTTAAACTTCAGCGAAATGTGATGAGTAACATTATTCTAGAACTTCTGTTAATCTGAACACAAAGCTAAGAAGGATAAAAAGATTGGCTTCCTAAATAGATATTCCGGTTTCGCAATATTTCCTGCACATCAGATTATCTCTTGCCTTTATTTTGTGCGATCAAATCTCTTCTCGCATAATGCACATGGGCAAGGACTTCTCACTACAGGGTTAACGACGATAAAGACTCATGAATGTATTAAACTCAAACCTGCCTTCATCTGCATCTGAGAGAGTTCGGCACCTGTTGTTTTCATTGGCCGTAAACTAGTTATTACTTAGGTCACCTGTATATGACAGCTCATACGAGATAAAAGTGATCATCGAGTTTTAATATTGGATTCAAGAATCCCCGCAATATTATCCTATTGAGTCTGCATGTGAGTTATAACAGGCAGTCTTCCCATGTTAAATCATTAGTCACGTCTAACCATGGAATTCCTGTCCTAATAGTTCAATCCTCTTTGCATGCATCATGGTACGATATTAAGTGCACACCAGTAGGAATTAAAGTCTCTTTAGAAAGTAATTTCAGAGTACTGATATAGTATGTACCATTCCAAGCTACCATTGCCAAGTGATTTTCTTTTTTTGTCTTCGTATTAAATTATCAGAAAACAATAGAAGTAAGAAAATTAATCGATTTTGCACGCTAAGGTGTACCTGTTTCTGAGTACTGAATGGAAGTCAATCTTCTCGCTATTAATATAAAGAGATAAGTTAACTATCCTTATAGCAGTGATCCTCCAACAAAAGCAGTAGCCACACCACCGAGCTTCCTACTACCATAACAACGAAGTCAATGGCACGTAAACACACACACTGACGCCTCCCAAGCACTGCGTCTCCAAATAATACTTCGGCTTTGATCCTCTATCTAATAATAATTGCACACGCTTCAGTAAAACCACATCATCTTCAAAGAGTGAAGATATTTCAAGCAGACACTTGAATGGCTATTCTCGGGGTGCCTGGTATTGGCACTTGAGCAGAGGACGCCTCGATACTGTCACAACCAGAAAGGGGCACAAAGACCCTTCTCTGCAGCGACAAACAGGAATCAGGTTTTGTTCAATAACTCCACACAAAGTCCTCAGTCTTCCCTAATAACAATCGATAACCTCTAAACCATATAGCTAATATTGCTCGTAATGTAATTTTGTGTGCATTCATGTATTTGCATATTTCATACTTTTTTCACCCATATTTTCTAAATGTTAAGTCTCCTTTTAATCGTAACTATTCGATTGTTTAAAAGATGGCTAATGATCATTTCTTGATAGCAATAACCGTTTCTAAATAGTGAAATTATGATTTCTAAAATATATTCTTGTTTACATTATTTTCACCACCAATTAACATCAACCTCGCCAAATCAATGAATTCAAACGAAAACAAACCACCCAATGACCTTTCAACAAAGCAAACTACCCGCGCCCCCTAAACAAACAAACAAACAAAAAAAACTCAAATATCTAGACCCTCTTCTTGGAGACGGCTGCCAAAGGGTGAGAGACACCCCTCCCCCCCTCCCCCCTCCCCCCCCCCAACGAAAGGCGCGCGTTTGGTCGACCCCTAAAATCGATGATGTTTGTCTTGATTTTCCATTTCCAGAAGAGTGTAAATACCTCGCGAGTCCGAGAAGGAGCCCCGGTGTGTGCGTATGGATTCGATTTTGTTATGGGAGATTTCTCTGATTTGGAGGTTGGATCTGTTTTGTCTGTTTGTATGTGTATGTTTTGTGATATGTATGAGTGTGCGTGTGTGTGTGTGTGTGTGTGTGTGTGATTGTGTGTGTGTGTGTGTGTGTGTGTGTGTGTGTGTGTGTGTGTGTGTGTGTGTGTGTGTGTGTGTGTGTGCTACTACACAGACATACACATAACACACACACACACACACACACACACACACACACAGAGCCAGCTTCCATGCGCCCACCTATTCGCGATTGGCTATTTTTTTTCCCTTTTGTCAAGAACTTCGGCACATCCTTTCGAAACGAGACTTTCTCGGGAGACCCTTTTTTCATCTTAATTTTTTTCTGCAGGGTTATCACGTGACCATAAGGAAGGAAGGAAGGAAGGAAGGAGAGAGAGAGAGAGGGAGGGAGGGAGGGGAGGGAGGGAGGGAGGGAGGGAGGGAGAGAGAGAGAGAGAGAGAGAGAGAGAGAGAGAGAGAGAGAGAGAGAGAGAGAGAGAGAGAGAGAGAGAGAGAGAGAGAGAGAGAGATTGAGATTGAGAGAGATTGAGTGAGAGAGAGAGGCAGTGAGATATTGATAGAGGGAGAGAGAGAAAGAGAGAGAGAGAGAGAAGAGAAGATAGATAGGCAGATAGACAGATAGATAAAGGTAGATAGAGAGAGAGAATGAGAGACCCATAAAAAAACATCATAAAAAACTTATTGCAGGATTAACGAGACGAAAGAAATAAGTAAAGATGTAAAGAGACGAGAAAATAAAAGAAGAATAGGTGGAAGTAACATCCAATTATTTCTCGGCGGGTAAAATTTGCCTTAAAAGCATGACGTCAGCTAGATGTCATGAAGGTGCTCGTTAGGAAAATCTGCACATGCTTGCAACGACGTTCATGTGCGCATTATTAAAGCACACACACACTCACGTACACACAGATACACATACATAGATGAAAGCACAAACGCAAACACATAAAAGCACATACGCTTGCAAATAAACACACATGCACATGCACAAACCAACGCAGACACACTCGCACACGCCAGATGAAGCAAATACACACATACGCACAAACAGACACACAAACACAGACACAAACTCAAACCCACCCACAATCACAAAGCAAAAGAAGAAGAAGCAGAGGAAGAATAAGAATAAGAATAAGAAGATGAAGAAATAGAAGAGAAGAAGAAGATGAAGAAGAGAAGAAGTAGAAGAGAAGGAGAAGGAGAAGGAGAAGGAGAAGGAGGAAGGAGAAGGAGAGGAGAAGGAGAAGGAGAAGGAGATAGAGAAAGAGAAGATGATGAAGAAATGGAAGAAGAAGAAAAAGAAGAAAAAAGGACAAGAAAAAGAAGAAAAGGAAGAACAGGAGAAGCAAGAAGAAAAATAAATAGAAGAAAAAAAAAAAATAGAAGAAAAAAAAAGAAAAGAAAAAAAAAAGCAAAAGGCCGCCGTCATTGTTTAAAAGGAAGGATTTCAAGGTGCAGGATCTGGACGAGGAGTGAAAATGACAGGAAACAGATAAGCCAGAAGAAAACCCGGATTTATCAAGGGCGAAGCGTTATATCCGGGTCGGTTTATGGGTGAATATTGCCGTCATTTTCATTTCTTTCTTTTTTGAAATAGATGGTAGATGTTCTTGTTTTTCTTGTAGTGGAGATTTTTGTTTGTTATCCATTTGTTTATTTATTGGTTTATGTTATTATTATTATCATTATTATGTTTTAATTATTATTATATTATTATTATTATTATTATTATTATTATTATTTTTATTTTATTATTATCATTATTATTATCATTATTATTATTATTATTGTTATTATTATTATTATTATTATTATTATTATTATTATTATTATTATATTATTATTATTATTATTATTATATTATTATTATTATTATTTATTATTTTACGTCGTTTTAAGTAAAATAACTTTTGCAATTAGCGTTTGATTTAATGAGATGTTTTGGAGGAAGTGAAGGTGGATGAAAGGAGAATTGGAAGAAGGAAGAGATGGTAACGAAAGAGAGGGATGGGGAGAAACGAATAAAGATGATTTTTTAGATGTCGGATTACCTAGAACCTATTTTTTTTATTCTCTCTCTCTTCTCTCTCTTTCTTTCTTTCTCTTTCCCTTCCCTCTTCTCTCTCTCTCTCTCTTTCTCTCTCTCTCTCTCTCTCTCTCTCTCTCTCTCTCTCTCTCTCTCTCTCTCTCTCTCTCTCTCTCTCTCTTCTCTTCTCTCTTCTCTCTCTCTCCCCCCCATCCTCTCTCTTCCTTCTTCCTTCCCTCCCTCCCTCCCTCTCTCTCTCTCTCTCTCTCTCTCTCTCTCTCTCTCTCTCTCTCTCTCTCTCTCTCTCTCTCTCTCTCTCTCTCTCTCTTCTCTCTCTCTCTCTCTTCCTCCCTCCCTCCCTCCCTCCCTCCCTCCTCCCCCCCTCTCTCTCTTCTTCTTCTTCTCCCTCCCTTCCTTATCCCCCCTCTCTCTTTTTCCCATTCACCAAAGATTCCACCTATCCTTTATTCTAAAACGCTTCCACTGTCAGTTTCTTTCCCTTATAGTTTTTCACTTATCATCTTTTACATCGTCTATAGTTTGGCGGAGAAAGGATCCTAACGAGGGATTGGAATCTAATTACAGCAATGAAGCTCTGATGTTGTGAAATTCGCTTCATTTAGGAGGGCGAGAGGGAGACCGAAAGGGAGAGGGGGAAGGAGGAAAGAAAGAGAGGAGGAGAGGCGAGAAGGAGGAGAAGAAGAGGGAGGAGAGGGAGGGAAGGAAAAGAGAAGAAAGAGGGAAAGAGGGGGAGGAAGAGAAGGAGAGGAGAAGGAGGAGAAGAAGAAGAGGCAGGGAAGGAAGGAGGAAGAAGGGCAAGGAAGAAAAAGAAAGAGAGGGGGGGGAGAGGGAGAAGGAGGAAAAGAAGAGTGAGGGAGAGGGGGAAGGAAGAGAAGAAGAGGGAGAGGGAGAAGGAGGAAAGAAAGAGAGGAGGGAGAGGGGAGAAGGAGGAGAAGAAGAGGGAAGGAGGGGAGAGGAAGAAAGGACGAGGGAGAGGACCAAGGAGGAGAAGAAGAGGGAAGAGGGGAGGAAAGAGTTAAGGATAGATGCGGAGAGGGAGATAGGAGGAGGAAAGAAGAGCAGAGGGAAGGGCCGCAGGGGAAAAAGGGCAAGGCAAAAAGACAAGAAAGAGCAGGGCAAGGGAGAGGGGAGAAGAGGAAAAGAAGAGGAGAGGCGAAGGGGAGGAAGAAGAAGGAGAGTGAGAGGATAAGGAGGAAAGAAAGAGAGGGAGGGAGAGGGAGAAGGAGGAGAAGAAGAGGAAAGAGGGGAGGTGAAAAGAGAAGGAGAGAGGAGAGAGGCAGAGAAGGGAGGAGAAGAAGAGGGGGAGAAGGGTGAGGAGAGAAGGAAAGGGTTGACGAGGGAGACGGGGGAGAAGAGAAGAAGGACGGTAGGGAGAAGGAGAGAGGAGAGGGAGAGGGAGAAGGAGAGAAGAAGGATCGGAAGGGGAGGAAGGGGGGAGCAAGGGAGAAAGAAGAGAGGAAGAGGGAGAAGGGGAGAAGAGGGAGGGAAGGGGAGGAAGAGAAGGAGAGGGAGAGGGAGAAGGAGGAAAAGAAAGAAAGAAGGAGAGAGAGGAGGAGAAGGAAGAGGGAAGGAGGGAGGAAGGAGAAGGAGAGGGAGAGGAGAAGAGGAGAAGAAGAGGGAGGGAAGGGAGGAAGAAGGGCAAGGAAGAAAAAGAAAGACGAGGGAAGTGAGAGGGAGAAGGAGGAGAAAAAAGAGGGAGAGGGAGAAGGAGGAAGAAAGATGAGGGGGGAGAGGGAAGGAGGAGGAAGAAGAGGAGGGAATTGGAGGAAGCAGAAGGCGAGGGAGAGGGAAAAGGAGAAGGAGGAAAGAGAGAAGAGGAGGAGAGGGAGATAGGAGGAAGAACGAGGACGGGAAGGGGAGAAGAGAAGGAGAGGGAGAAGGGGAAAGAAGGAGGGAGATTGAGAAGTTTGAGAGGAGAGGAGGAGGAAGGAGAAGGATAATAGAACGAGGAGAAGGATGAGAAGCAGATGAAGAGAGAAAGTGGAAAAAAATAAAAGAGAGGAGAGACAGAGGAAAAGAGGGGTAAGCGAGACAGATAGACTTTAGATAGACAGAGAGGAAAGAGAGAGACGAGAGAGAGAGAGAGAGAGAGAGAGAGAGAGAGAGAGAGAGTAGAGAGAGATCATGAGAGAGAGAGAGAGAGAGAGAGAGAGAGAAAGAGGAGAGAACGAGAGAGAGAGAGAGGAGAGAAAAAGAGAATGAGGAGAGAGAGGAGAGGAGAAAGAGAATGAGAGAGAGAGAGAGATGAGAGAATAGATAGACAAACAGACAAGAAACAGAAAAACAGACAGATAGGCAAACCGAAAAGATCGGAAACGAAGGTAAACAGACGAGCAGATAGATAAACAAATTGTCTCTGGCAGTTATGGTTTAACGGCGCCAAGAAAATCCCAGAAACGGTGCTGATGCTGAGTGTTGATGCTGAGTTGATCTGTTACATGATTCAACACGTTAGCCTCTGCAACCTCGTTTCCTCTGAGGTAATTTAAGGTGTGCATTCTTGCCTCTTGCCCCCTGCTTCTCATTTCCTTGTCTCTCTTTCCCTGCTCTTTGACCCCTGTACCTTCCTTTCCCTGGCCTCTGATTCTCTTTTTCTTTCTGCCTCTTTTGACCTTTTCTGTTCTTCCTTTCTCTGGCTGCTTATTCCTTTCTCTTGTCCCCTGCTATCTCTCTCTTTTGACCTCTCTCTCTTCTTCCTCCTGTTTGTTCTGTCTCTTTTGCCCTCTCTTACCCTGTTTTTCTCTTCTCCTGTCGTTTTTCCCTTTCCCTGCCTCTGTTTTTTTCTGTCTCTTTTGTCCCTTGCCTCCCATTCACTGAATCTTTGGACTCTCTATTTTGTTCCTGTCTCTCCTCTCTTGGTCCCGTGTCTCCCCTTCCTATCCTCTCTCTATATCCCCCCCGTTTCCATCCTTCATCTCTATCTTTTTCTGTCCCCTGTCTCTCTTTCCCTGCTCTTTGACCCTGTCTTCCTTTCTCTGCTTTATCTTTCTCTTGTCCCCTGTCTTTTCCCGCTCTGTTGACCCTGTCTTTCATTCCTGGTTCTCATTTCTTTGTCTCTTGTCCCCTGCCCTCTCTTCCCTGCTCTTTGACCCTGTGTCTTCCTTTCTCTGGACCTTCTTTTTCTTTGTTTCTTGTCCCCTGCCTCCCCTTCATTACCTTTGACCCTGTTTTCCTTTCTTCTGCCTCTCAGGCACTCTGATTTTCTTGTCTCTTGTCCTCTGTCTCTCTTTCCCTGCTCTTTGACCCTGTCTTCCTTTCTCTGGCTTCTCATTTCTTTGTCTCTTGTCCTCTGCCTCTCTTTCACTGACCTTTGACCCTGTCTTCCTTTCTCTGGCTTTTTCATTTCTTTGTCTCCCTTCTGCCTCCTCTTTCACTGACCTTGACCCGTCTTCCTTTCCCTGCTCTTCATTTTCTTGTCTCTTGTCCCCTGCCTCCCCTTCCCTGATCTTTGACCCTGTCTTCCTTTCTCTGACTCTGATTTTCTTGTCTCTTGTCCCCTGTCTCCCCTTCACTGACCTTTGACCCTGTCTTCCTCTTCTCTCTTCGGTCTGTTCCCTGCCACTGATTTTCTTGTCTCCTTGTCCCCTGTCTCCCTTGTGTACTTCTTTACTTTCTTTCCCTTTCTCTTGTCACTTTCTTTCTTTTTTCTCCCTTTTTCTTCCATCATTTTCTTTCACCTTCTCTCCCTCCCTCTTTCCACACACTTATTCTTTTCCCTCTCCCTTTTCTTTTACCTCCTCTCCTCTTTCCTCTTTCCTCATACTTCTCCTTTTCCCTTCCCTTCCCTTCACCTCCTCTCCCTCTTCCCTTTCCACACAACTTCTCCCTTCCTCTCCCTTCCCTCTCACCCTTCTCTCCCTCTTTCTCTTTCCACACACTTCTCCCTTCTTCTCCCTTCCCTCTCACCCTTCTCTTCCCCTCTCCCTCAACACCCGACCAATCTTTTTGCAATTTGTAAACAAAAGAATCTTAAAATATAGATATGATGAAATGTTGGAGGTGGGAATGGGGGGGGGAGGGCAGGAGAGTGGGGGACGGGAAGGAATGAAAGGGGGGGTACAGGGGGGGGTGGGGGGAAGAGGGCGCAGTAACGGGGGTATGGGAAAGGGGAAAGGGAGGTATGGAGCAGGAGTGAGAGGGAGGGAAGGGAGGGAGGAGGAAAGGGAGCAGGGGGAAGAGGAAAGGGAGCAGGAGGGGTGGGAGAGCAGGAGGGGAAAAGGAAGGGGGGAGGGAAGAGCCGGAGGGGGAGGGGGCAAAGGGAGGCAGGAGGGGGGGGGCAGCAAGAGGGGGAGGAAAGGGGCAGGGGGAGGAAGGGGGAGGGAGGGGAGAGGGGGTGGATGGGGACAGTGGGGGAGGGGGAGGCAGGAGGGAGCAGGAAGGGGGAAGGGGGGGGAGGAGGAGGGGAGAGGAGCAGGAGGTGGTGGGGAGCAGGCGGAGGGCGAGTGAGGAGGAAGGGGGAAAGGGGAACAGAAGGGGAGGGAGCAGGGAGGAGAAAGAGGAAGGAGGGGGAGGGGAACAAGGAGGGGGGTGAGGGGAGCAGGGGTGGGGGGGCGAGGGAAAAGGGGGGGAAGGGGGTGGGGGTCACATGCGTTGCTGCGGAGCCAATTTGCAACTGATTTTGGCTCTCAGTCTTAATTACCACAGCAGTCAATACTCCTATTAGGAATAAGGAGGTGGGGGAAAGAGGAGAGAGACGGGTGATGGGGGAGGGGAAGGAGGGGAGGGATGAAGGATGAGAGAACGAGGGGAGGAAGGGGAGGGGAAAGAGGGGAGGGAGAGGGGATGGGGGAAGGGAGAAGAGGAGGGGCCAGAGGGAAGGGGAGGGGACATGAAGGAGGTGAGCAAGCGGCAAAGGGGAAGGCAGCGAGAGAGGATACAGGCGGATGGAGGGGAAGGAGACACAGAAGCGGAGGGACAACAGCTGGACGAAACTGAGTGGGAGCGGTGGGAGAGAGAGGGATAGCGAGGGGAGGAATGAATGGGAGGGAAGAGGGGAAGGCGCACGTGCATAGAGGGCAGGGAGGGCAGAAGGGATGGAGGGAAGGGGAAGGGATGGGAGAAAGGAGGAGAGAGAGAGGCGATGGGGGCAGGGGAATGCAGGCGGAAGGAGAGGGGAAGGGGGAGAGAGGGAAGGGGAGGAAGGGAGGGAAAAGGAAAAGGGGGGAGATGAGGAGGGGAAGGCGGAAGGCGGCAGAGAGGGAGAGGGCAGAGAGCAGGGGATGCGGGGAGGGGAGTGAGAGTCGGGCATGGGGGAGGGCAGAGGGAAGGGGGAGCAGAGGGAGGAAGGGGCAGGAGGAAATGGATGGGGAAGGGGAAGGGATTGGGGGACAGGATGGGGAGGGAGAGCAGGGGGAAGGGGGAGAGAGGGGAAGCCGGAAGACAGGGATGAGGAAGGAGAGAGAGGAGAGCGGGAGAGAGGGGAGGGAATGAGGGAAGGGAATGAGGAAGGGGGAAGGAGCGCGGAGCGGGAAAATGGCATGGGGGAGGAAAGGGAAGGAGAAGGAAAGGGGCAGGAAGGGCAGGCGAGAGGGATTTGGGGGGAAGAGCGGGAGGAGCAGGAGATACGGAGATTGGGGGAAGGGAGCAGATAGAAGCGCGGAAGGGTGTAAGGCGGGAAGGGGAAGGGGAAGGGAGAAGCGGGAAGAGGGATGGGGAAATATGGGAGGGAGAAGGGATATGGGGAAGGGGACAGAGGAAGGGGAAGGGGAATAAGGAAGTTGAAGGGATAAGGGGAAAAGGTATGAGAAGAGGGAAGAAGAAGGCAGGGAGAGGAAGAGATGAGAAAAATAAGAGAAAGGAGAAGGAGAAAAAAAGATGAGGAAGAAACGAGAAGAGAAAGGAGAAGGAGAAGGAAGGAGAGAGTTAGAGAGTAAGGGTGGAAGGTGAGAGGAGAGGCGGAGGAAATAGGAAAATGAGGAAAGGGATTGAGGATGAATGCGGAAAATTGAAAATTAAATGCGGTAGGAGGAAGGGATGGAGAGAAGGGGAGAGGGAGGAAAGGAAGGTTAAAGGAAAGAAAAGAAAGAAAAAAGGTAGTAAGGGAGGGGAAGGGAAGGGGAAAGCAGGAGGGACTAGAAGAAGCTGAGGCGCAAGAAGAGGGGAGGGAAACAGAGAAGGACCAGAGGAGAGCGAAGGAGGGAAGAAGCAAGAGGGAGGAAAAAGAATGTGAGAAAGGAGAATGCGGAGAGGAGGAAAGGAGGCAGGGAGAGGCAGGAAAGGAAAGCTGAAAGCGAGAACAAAGAAATGCCGGAGAAAGCGGGGAAAAGGGAAAACAGGAGGGAAATAAGTGCAGAGGGTAAAGAAAGTGTGTAGATAAAAATGAAGGATAAACACACGTTAATGACAATAACAAAATGAGTGAGAAAGACAGATCAAAAATAACTGAGAGGAGAGAGAAGAGGAGAATGAAGAAAAGAAAATTCAGGAGAGAGAAGAAGGAGAGAAGAAGGAGAAGGAGAGGAAAGTAATGACCGAAAGATGATAAAGGAGAAGGAGAAGAAGGAAAAGCAGAAGCAGAGTCAATTATTGATCCATATCAAGCTTCAAAAATATATTGATAGGTACAAGTTTGAATAGACGAAGAAACCAGAAGTAGGAAGGTGTAAGAAGAAATATAGGACGGAAAGGAACATATGCGAGATAATTATATGACTCTGATGATGATAATACATGTATAAATGATAATAGACTACCCAGTGAAATCATAATCATTAATAGACTTCAGTCACATAACAATATAATAAATGACAATAATAATTAAAGAAAGAAGAAGAAAATATAAGAAATGAACAGAAAAAGATAAAAGCAGAACCAAAGATAAAGAGAAGAAGAAGAAAAAAAAAAGGAATAAAAAAATAATAAACCTTTCGCCGAAAACAGAAAAGATAAAGACGAAGAATAAAGAGCAAGACGAATCAGAAAAACAGACGGAAGAGAGAAGAAATGCAATTTGACGAAGACAGCGGATACACATGATAAACAAATCTGAATTTCAAAGGAAGAAGAAGAAGAAGAGAAGGATGCCTGTGAAGCAGGATGACTTGGCATATTCCGACAGGACGCAGGTCATGAGATGAGAAAATTGGGGGAAAGGGTAGAAAGGGCAGAAAAGAGCAAGATAAGAATCTGAGGAGAGGTGCGTGAGGTAGGTTCATCATTAAAGAAGGAGAAAGGCAGTGAGGAGAGTGGTGCACGGTAGGTTATGATAAAGAATGGTGGAGGGGGGAAAGGAGGAGAAAGGATGAGGAGGAATGAAGAGATGAAGTAGGTAGATTATAGATAAAGAAGGATGGAAGGAAAGGGAGCGAGAAAGGGGAGAAAAGAGAAGAAGAAGAATGGAGGAGAAGTGGGGAGGTAGATTATGATAAAAGTAGGGGGAAGGGAGAATGCGAGCTGAGAAAGGAGAGGAGGAATGGAGAGGTGGGGACGGATAGGTTATTGATAAAGAAGGGTGGAAGGAGAAAGGAGGAGAAAGGAGGCAGAAAAGGGAGAGAGGGATGGAGGAGAGCGGTAGATCATGATAAAGAACGGGAGAAGGGCAGAAGGGAGGCAGAAAAGGAGGAGAAAGCGAAGAGGAGCGGATGGAGGAGAGGTGGGGAGTATAGATTATGATTAAAAAGAAGAAAAAGGAGAAGGGAGGAATGAGAAATTGGAGGCAAGGAGAGGTTGGATAGTTAGATTATTTGTGATAAAGAAAGGAGAATGACGAAGAAGGGAGGACATGAAGAACATGGAGGAGAGGTGGATATGGTAGATTTATGATAAAGAGGAGAAGCGGAGGAGAAAGGAGGCAGAGGGGGAAGATAAGAATGAGGAATAGGTAGAGAGGTAGATTATGATAAAGAAGGGTGGAGAGAGAAATGAGGAGAAAGGAGGAGAGGGGAGAGATAAGGAGAGGTAGAGAGGTAGATTATGATAAAAGAAGGGTAGACGAGAAGGGAGGAGAAAGGGAGAAGAAATGCAGGATATGGAGGAAATAGAGGGAAATAGACCGCGAGGAGGCAGAGAGATTGACGAGAAGATGAGGAGAGCGTGAAGGCAGCAGAAGAAGAAGAGAAGAGGAATACTTAAGTCGTAGAGAAATGTAAGAACGCCTCAGCGTGCACAACCTCGGTGAGAGGGGGCAGCGAGGAGAGAAAGGAA
>NW_020871428.1:950831-960831 GCF_003789085.1 Penaeus vannamei | reverse complement strand
TCATGTTCTGAAAGTTTAAGATCCTACAGGGTTCAAGTTCTGAAGGTTTAAGATCCTACAGGTTTCAGTTCCTACAGGGTTCAAATTCTGAAGGTTTAAGATCCCACAGCTTCCAGACCCTACAACACTCAGACCCTACGGAGTCCAGGTGTTCAGCAGCCAAAGAGCGCGAGAGAATTGGATAGAGCCGGGCGGGGATGAAGCCAGCTTAAAGGACACACGCCTCTAAATCCTGCAGTAAAAGGGGGTACTCCTGAAAGTGAGATATTGCTGTTGATGGATGGGACGAGGGGGTGGAGAGGCTTGTCGAGGGCTTGTGAATTGGTTAGATGGAAAAGGGAAGGGGGAGAGGAGAGGAGAGAGGGAGGGAAGAGAGGGAGAGAGGGAGGGAGGAGAGGGAGAGAAGAGGGAGGAAGAGGGAGAGGGAAGGAGAGGGAGAGGAGGGAAGGAGAAGGAGAGAGGAGAGAGAAGAGAGGGAGAGGGAGAGGAGAGGGAGGAGAGGGAGGGAGGGGGAGGAGAGTGATGGGAGAGGGATGGAGAGAGGGAGAGTAAGGGAGGGAGAGAGGGAGGGAAGGAGAGGGAGAGGGGGGGAAAGAGAAGGAGAGGGAGGAGAGAAGGAGAGGGAGAGGGAGGGAGGAGGGGAGAGGGAGAAGGGAGGAGGGGAGGAAGGAGAGAGGGAGAGGGAGAAGGAGGGGGAGGGAGAGAGGGAGAGGGAGAAGGAGAAGGAGAGGGAGGGGAAGGAGAGGGAAGGAGGGAAAAGAGAGGAGAGGGGAGGGAGGGAGAGGGAGAGGAGGGGAGAGGAGAGGGAGAGAAGGAGAGGAAGGAGGGAGAGAGAGAGAGGGAGGAGGAGAGAGAGGGAGGGAGGAGAGGAGAGGGAGGGAGGAGCAGGAGGGAGGAGAGGGAGAGGAGGGAGAGAAGAGAGGAGAGAGAAGGAGGGAGGAGGAAGAGAGACGATAGAGAGAGAGAAGAGAGAAGAGAGAGAGAGAGAGAGGAGAGAGAGAAGAGAGAGGAGAGAGAGAGAGCGAGAGAGAGGAGAGAGAGAGAGAGAGAGAGAGAAGAGAGAGAAGAGACAGAGAGAGAGAGAGAAGAGAGAGAGAGAGAGGAGAGAGAGAGAGAGGAGAGAGAGAGAGAGAGAGAGAGAGAGAGAGAGAGAGAGAGAGAGAGAGAGATACAGACAGACAGACAGATAAATAAAAAACACGGCCCCACATCCCGCATTTTACAGTGAATCAAATATTATTAATAAACTGAAAAGTGAAAAATCTCACATTAAACATATTATCAGACATGAAAGATAACATGTCATGCGATATGAAAGTGAAGTAAAATGATAAGAGCTGCTCTTAGATATATATTTTCTTTTTAATTTCTCGTGAGAAGAGAAGACGACGGTATACATGCATGTGTGTGTGTTTTTGTCTGTATATCTGTATGTACGTATGTATGTTTGTATATGTCTACCTGCCTGTTCGTCTGTCTGTGTTCTTGTATGTATGTATGTATGTATATGTGCATTTACGTATAATGTACGTAAATGCACACACACACACACACACACACAAACACACAAAACACACACAACACACACAACACACACACACACACACACCACACACACACACACACACACACACATACATATATATACATATATACATATACATATATACATACATACATACATACATCACACACAAACGACGAAAAATGTACACACACACACATCCACATGTATATATTATGCAAATCAAATGAGAACCAAAAGGACCAAGAGACACAATCCTCTGACAGCTGGCGACTGTATCAAGATGTCCGTCACTTGGCAAACACTGCTGCTGAATCTCTCGAAGGGGAATTGGATGCTGTTTCAGTGCGGAGATCGAGTTCTTTGTCTTATTTTTCTTAGGGGGAGGGGGGAGGGGAAGGAGGGAGGGAGGGAGTGGGGGTGGGAGGGAGGGAGGGGGAGGGAGTGGGAGAGGGGGTGGAAGGATAGGGAGGGGAAGGAGGTTAGGGAAGGAGGGGGAAGGAGGGATGGAGGGGGGGAGGGAGGGGAAGGAGGGGCAAGGAAGGAGGGAGGGGGAAGGAGGGGAAGTAGGGAGGGAGGGGAAGTAGGGAAAAGGAGGGAGGGGTGGGGGAGGGAGGGGGAAGGAGGGAGGGAGGGGAAAGGAGGGTGGGGAGGGAAGGAGGGTGGAGAGGGGTCGCGAGGAGGGGGGGAGGGCGGGAAGGAGGGCAGAGGGTGGGAGTGGGGAAGGAGAGCTGGAGGGGAAAGGGAGGAGGAGGGAGGAGTGGGAGGGAATGGAGGGAGTGGGGGATGGAGGGTGGGAGTGGCGGGAGTGGGGGTGGAGGGGGAGGGAAAGCGGGGAAGGAGGGATTGGAAGGGCAAGTAGGGAGGGAGGGAGGGGGACTGGGAGTGGGGGAGCGGAGTGGGAAAGGAGCGGAGGGGAGGGGGGAGGGAGAGGGGGAGAAGGGGGTGGGGGAGACGGATGGAGGACTGGGAAGGAGCGGAGGGGGAAGGGGGGAGGGGAAAGGGGTTAGAGGGAGAGGGAGAGGAGGGAGAGGGAAGGAGGCGCAGAGAAGGGGAAGGAGGGAGGGACGGGGGAAGGATGAGGGAGGGGGAAGGAGGGAGGGCGGGGAAGGAGGGAGGCGAGGGGGAAGGAGGGGAGGGATGGGCGAAGTAGGGAGGAGGGGGAATTAGGAGGGAGGGGGAAGGGAGGGAGGGAGGGGGAAGTAGGGAGGCGCAGGGGAAGGAGGGAGGGAGGGGGAAGGAGGGAGGAGGGGGAAGAAGGAGGGATAGGACGTTAGAGAGGGGAGTTGGCGGGAGGAGGGCGGAAGGAGGGAGGGAGGGGCGAAGGACGGGAAGGGAGGGAAGTTAGGGTAGGAGGGGAAAGTAGGAGGGAGGGGGAAGGATGGCGAGGGAGGGGGAAGGAGGAGAGGGAGGGCGGAAGGGAGGGAGGAGGGGGAAGAAGGGAGGGGGAATGGAGTAGGGAGGGGGGAGTGGGGGAGGGAGCGGGAAGGAGGGGGGAGGGGAAGGAAGTAGTGGGAGAGAGAGAGGAGAGAGAGAGATGAGAGAGAGAGAGAGACGAGACGAGAGAGAAGAGAGAGAGAGAGAGAGAGAGAGAGAGAGAGAGAAGAGAGAGAGAGAAGAGAGAGAGAGCAGTGCATGTGTAAATAAGTAAAACGAATGAGTTTGCATTTTTTAGAAACCTTTATTATCTTTTCTATTTTACTATATAGCTGTCATCAAATCAATCAGTCTATCTACATCTATCTCTATCTCTATGTCTATCTATCTACCTATCTATCTCTTAAATCTATCTATCTCTAAGTCTATCTACCTCTAAATCTATCTAACTCTAAATCTACCCATCTCTAAGTCTATCTATCTCTAAGTCTATCTAACCTTCTAAATCTATCTAACTTTCTAAACGTACCTATCTTCTAAGTCTATCTATCTCTAAATCTACTATCTTCTACCTACCCTATCTATCATCTATCATTCAGAATCACCACGTATTTACACCAGTCTCCCTATCCACCAACCTCCAAGACTCACTTCCAGTTTTCTATAACACCCTCCCCCCATGCCACCCCGCCCCCGCGCTCTCTCTCCCCCATCACATCCGTATTGACGAACTGATTCCACATTCCGCGATTGAGATTCTCGTCACGCCAACGCACGCCCACAAAATACACACACAGAGGCGCCAGGACCCTTCGAGCAAAACGTCTTTACATACACCAGCTAATGATATGCAGGATTTTCGCACCAAGGCACTTAGCTCTTTGCAAAGTTGGACTAACAAAGTAGAGGCATGACTTGACTCATGCATATCACTTTTCGTAAGATTCGTGCAGTTTCGAAGGGGGGGGGAATAGTAAGTAGTAATAGTAAAGTAAGATGAAAAATAAATAATAATAGTAAATAGATAAAGAATAAATAATAAATAGTAAATAAAATAAATAAAATGATAAATAGTAAATAAGATAAAAATAAATAATAAATAGTAATAAAAAAAAATAAATAGTAAATAAAATAAAATAATAATAAAATAGTAAAAAAAAAAAAGTAAGAAGGAAGTACTGAATATCCGAACGATGTCCGAATATCCGTGTATGGATAGATGGATAACTTAGGGTTAATCCTTTAACGAAAAAAACACTTTTATTTGTGATTGGTATTTTTTCGTGATTGTCTATTTTTTATCTATCTATCCCTAGAAGTGTGGTGTTATTATTATTAATGTCAGGATAAGAAACCAAGCGAGGGATGGAAGATTGAAAGCACGGATAAGTGAGAAAGAGTGAAAGACTAAATAATGATGAATAGAGAGAGAAAGAGTGAAAAGATGATTTGATAGATAGAGAGGAAAGATTGGAAGGAAGGATTGGTAGATAGATAGAGAAAGAAATGAATGTGAATAGATAAATACGAGAGGGAAAGAGTGGAAAGAATAAATAGATAAAGAGAGAGAGAGAGAAGAGAGAGAGAGAGGAGAGAGGAGGAGAGAAGAGAGAGAGAGAAGAGAGAGAGAGAGAGAGAGAAGAGAGAGAGAAAGAAGAGAGACGAGAAGAAGAAGAGATGAGGAGAGAGAGAGAGAGAAGAGGAGGAGAGGAGAGAGAGAAGAGAGAGAGAGAGAGAGAGAGGAGAGAGAAAGAAAGATGATTTGATGGGATAGAGAGAAAAAGAAAATAGTAGAAGGTGAAATAGATCAGATAGATAATAGAGAAGTGGAAGATGATTTGATAGATAGATAGAAGAGAAAAAGTAAAAAGTTCAATAGATAGACAGAGAAAAGAGTGTGAAGATGAATATAGATAGATAGATAGAGAGAGAAAAGAATGAAAGATGAATAGACAGATAAAGAGAGAAAGAATGAAAGATGTTTTGATAGATACATAGAGAGAAAATATGAGAAGCAAAGGTAAACGATAGAAATGGAGAAAGAGAACGCAAAAGGCAAAAAGCAAAGAGAAAAGAACAGGAGAAAGTTAGAGATAAAGAAATAAAAGATAATAAATAGTAAATAAAATAAAAATAAATAATAAATAGTAAATAAGATAAAAATAAATAATAAATAGTAAATAAAATAAAAATAAATAGTAATAAAATAAAAATAAATAATAAATAGTAAAAAAAAAAAAAGTAAGAGGAAGTACTGATACCGAACGTTATCCAAATATCGTGTTTGGATAGAATGGATAACTTAGGAATTAATCCTTTAAGAAAAAAAACAACTTTATTTGTGATTGGTATTTTGTGATGTCTATTTCTTATCTATCTATCCAGAGTGTGTGTTATTAATAATTTAATGGTCAGGATATAAACAAGCGAGGACGGAGATTGAAACCTGAATAAAGTGAGAAAGAGTGAAAGATAAATAAGTGAATAGAGAGAGAAAGAAGTTGAAAGATGATTTGATTAGATAGAGAGTGAAAGATTGGAAGAGGATTTGGTAGATAGAGAAAGAATGAAGGTGAATAAGAGATAGAGAGAGGAAGACGTGAAAAGATAGATAAAAGATAGATAGAGAAGAAGAGAGGAGTGGGAAGATATTTGATGGCTGGAGGAAAAAAGAAAAAGGAAATAAGCGAAAGTGAAAAGATAGATATAGAAGAGTGGAAGATAAATTTGATAGAGAGATAGAAGAGAGAAAGAGTGCCAATATGAATAGATAAATAGAGAAAGAAAGAGTGAAAGATGAATGATAGAATCGAGAAAGAGTGAAGGATGAATAGTAGAGAGAGGAGAGAGAAAGAATGAAGTGATTTGACAGATAAATAAGAGAGAAAAAAATATGAGAAGCAAAGGTAAAACGATAGAGAGAAAGGGAAGAAAGAGAACCGGAAAGTGCAAAGCAAAAAGAGAAAAGAAGGAGAAAGTTAGAGATAAAAAGAGATAAAGATAGGGATATAGCGAACGTAGAGCAAAAAGAGGGAGAAAGGTGGGAGACACATGACATGGAAATTTAAGGAAGAGAGAAAGTGAGTAAAAATAGCGGAAACAGAGAGAGAAATAGACAGAGAAAGTGAGACACAAAAATGAAAAAGAGATACAGTGAGAAAAATAGGCGAAACAAAAGAGAGACAGCGGATGGAAGAAAAGTGAAAGACACAAAGATGAAAGAAAAAAGAAGAAAAGACAAAAATGTGAGAAAGAAAGATTGGAAAAAAAGAAAGAAAAGAGATAGAGAAAGAAAGTGAAAGAAGTAAGAGACAAAATGAAACCAAGACAAAGACAGAGGAAAGACAAAAAAAAAAAACTTTACAAAGTGGCACTTAAACAGAAAAC
Organism: Penaeus vannamei; assembly: GCF_003789085.1. Lineage (NCBI taxonomy): Eukaryota > Metazoa > Arthropoda > Malacostraca > Decapoda > Penaeidae > Penaeus > Penaeus vannamei. The sequence goes on along the minus strand of NW_020871428.1, from coordinate 954,542 downwards.
TTACTTTGGTTTTGTTACTACTCTCATCCATAGTTTTTATCACTACCCTTATTTTTTAAGTTTTTGGCTTCTGACACGAACAGAGTCAGTTGACTCGGTAATACCCCCCAGACCACGATCAGTCAGATTTTACCCAAAATCAGATCACTAAGATGAGTCAGTCAGTAACTCACGTGAGTCAGCCAGTACAACATGTGACCCAATTGTCCACTAAATGAGTCAGTCAGGACCCAACGTGAGTCCATTCAGTACAACCATGTTAAGTCAAGTCAGCAGCCACGAGCGGTGAAATATGAACATAAGTCACATAAATGTAAATACTGAGTCATGCAATAATAAAATGAGTCAGTCATTTATAAACCACGATTCAATGCAACCATAAACTGAGTCATTCAATTATAACCCGAGCCATTCAACATATACTGACTCATTCAATATAGGAGTGTCCTCATTTATCAATTTTAAGATTGTGAGTCATTACAACCATTAGAATATCCATGAGTCACTCAACTATCACTATCAAGACAGTCCATTCACCATTAATTAGAGTCGCTCCACCATTAATATAAGTCGCCTAAGATATATCACTCACTATCGAGAGTTCCACTCACTATCCATGAGTCACTCATTATCCATGGAGTCCACTCAATTATCCAAATGAGTCAGTCATCATCCATGAGTCACTCAATCCATGAGTCACTCACTATGATGAGTCACTCAACTATCGATGTCACTCACTTTCCATGAGTCACAATTATCATGAGTTCAGTCACTAATCGATGAGTCACATCACTACGATGAGTACTCACTATCCATGAGTCGTCACTATCCAATGAGTCAGTCCACTATCCATGAGTCACTCACTATCCATGAGTCACTCACTATCCAATGAAGTCACTCACTATCCATGAGTCACTCAACTACCATGAGTCACTCACTATCCATGAGTCACTCAACTGTCAATGAGTCATTCAACTGTCCATTGAGTCACTCACTATCCATGAGTCACTTCATTATCCATGGTCACTCAACTGTCCATGAAAGTCCACCTATCGATGAGTCACTCCTTCCAGAGTCACTCACTATCGATGAGTCACTCACTGTCCATGAGTCACTATCGATGAGTCACTCACTACCCATTGAAGTCACTCACTATCGATGAGTCTCCACTATCCATCCATGAGTCACTCACTATCTCCCATGAGTTCACTCACTGGTATGTCTGTAATATTGTTTCATCAAATTCCTAATTTTCTGAATAACGGGGGAATCGAAATCCTATCTAAGCTGCGGTTAATTGTGAACCACTGGAATATATCTTTTTTGGGTCTTGTTGCCGGTCAATCATCAGCTGATTGCCAAATTATGCTTTTATATCGCCAAGAGTAACTGTCTGGAAATTTTTATTTGGGCTTATATATTGTTCAAAGTATTCCGTCGCATGGTGGGTGTGGGTGTGAGAAGGGGTGTGGGTCGCACACGAGATGGCAACATACATACACGCGCGCAAAACACACACACACGAACCAAACGCACACACACGACACACACACGAACACGCACACATCATATATATGAATGCGTGCACATGAAACCGAAAAACAACTATAACATAGATATAGAACAAGAAGCACACACACACACACACACACACAACACACACACACACACACACACACAATCACCACACACGCACCTGCACCAACACGCACACACACACAACACACGCGGGCACACACACGCACACACACACACACACACACACAACACACACACACACACACACGCACAAACACAAACACGAACACACACACACACACACACACACGTGGCACAAACAAACACACACTACGCACACACACACGCCACACACACACACATCACACGGGGCGACGCACGCACAACACACACGCACACACCACACAGCACCACACACAACACACAACGCACGCACGCACACCACACACACGCACACACGCACACACCACACACACACACACCACACGCACACACACAAACTCACATATGAATGCGAAGCACATGAACCGGAAAACACTGTATAATAAACAAATGATATAGACAGAAAATCACACACACACACGCACACGCAAAACACGCAACACAACACACACACACACACGCACAACATACACACACACGCACATCACACAAACACACGAACACACAACACACACACACACAACGCGCGCGGCACGCACACACACACACACGCACAACAACGCACACACACAGCCCACAACAGGCGCACACGCACACAACACACAGTCACGCACACATACACACATGACACGACACACACAAACACACGAACACACACAACACTACACACCCACACGCGCGCACACCACACAATCCAACAAACGCGCGCACAACACACACACCACATCGCGCGCGCACACACACACAGGACACCACACACGCACACCACACACACCGCAGCAACACACAACACACACACACACCACACACAGCACAACACAGACACACACACATACGGCACCATACACTCACACACACAGTTACACACACACACCACGACAAGCACACACACATGGGCACACACACCAGCACCCACACCACACACACACACACACACAGGCACACACACACACACACGCGCACACACACACACGCGCACACACAACCACCACACACACATTAACTAAGCACAGAACAAAAAAACAATAACGTATCATGAAGCTGTTTTTTAATAAACAATCAAATTAAACACTAGAAGAGAAATGGAGAACAGGAGAGGCATAAGAAGAAATAAAAAAGAGGAGAAGAAGAGAAGCGATGAGAGCGAAGAAGAAAGAGAGGAAGAAAAAGGTAAAGATGAATATGAAAGAGGAAATAAGAGAAACAAGAGGCAGAGATGCAAAGGAAAAAGGTAAATGAGAGAGAAAGGAGAACAAGAAATATTTTTAAGAAGATGAAAAGAAAAAGGGAAGGATAGGAGGGGAATGAAGAGAAAGAGGGGGGATAAGAAGATAGAAGAGGAAAGAAGGAGAAGAGGTGAGAAGAGAGGGAGAGGGAGAAATGAAGAGCGAGAGGAAGTGGGAAATGGGAAATAGATGGAAGGGAAACTATTTGAAAGAGGAAGAGAGAAGAGAGGGGAAAGGAAAGGAAGAAGAGAGCTAAGAAAATGAGAGGGAATAGAATAGAACGAAAGAGAGCGGTTGACAGGCTCAGAGGAAGAAATATATACCGTAGATAGAAAGCGGGAATAGGGAAAAGGAAGGAGAGGAAGGGAAAGAGAGAACGAAGGGAAACAGCATTTACTGCGAAAAAAAGAGTGGAGGAAGGAGGAAAGATGAAAGAGAGGGGAGAAGAGAGGGAGAAGGAGAAATGAAATACGAAAGGAAGCAAAGAGAAAAGAAGGAGAGAGAGAGAAAGAAAGGGGAAACGAAGAGAAAAGAAGAAAGAGAGAGAGAGAGGAGAGAACGAAGAGGAAGAGGAAGAGGGAGAGAGGGGAGAGCGAAGGGCGCGGACAGCTATTGAAAAGGGGTTCCACCTGCTTCGCTCGATGTAATATCCGCCCCGTCGCCGCCTGCGTCAGATACTTCAGCTGCGGGCGTTGTGTGTGTGTGGGGGGGGGAGGGGAGGGAGGGCTGGGGAAGGGCTGGGTAGGGGGGGGGGGGGGGGGAGGAGGGCTGGGAGGGGGGAGGGGGAGGGAGAGGAGGGTGGGAG
>NW_020871428.1:944866-950795 GCF_003789085.1 Penaeus vannamei | reverse complement strand
CTCTCCTCTCCCCTGTCTCATTCCTTCTCCCTTCCTTCCTCTCCCTCCTCCTCTCTCTCTCTCTCTCTCTCTGTTCCTCTCCTCTCCTTCTCCGTCTCCCTTCTTCTCCCTTTCCGTCTCCGCTCCCCTCTCCCCTTCCTTTCCCCATCCCTCTCCCCTCCTTCCCCTCCTCCCTCCCTCCATCCATCCCACTTCTTTCCTCCTTCCCTCCTTCGCCTCTCCCCTTCCTTCCCTCCCATCCTCTCCCTCCTTCCCCTCTCCCCTCCCTTCCCTCCTCCCTCCCTCCATCCTCCCACTTCTTTCCTCCTTCCCTCCTTCACCCTCTCCCCTTCCTTCCCTCCCTCCCACTTTCTTACCTCCTTCCCTCCTTCACCTCTCCCCTCTCCCCTCCTTCCCTCCTCCCTCCCACTTCTATCCTCCTCCCCTCCTTCACCTCTCCCCATCTTCCCGTCCCTTTCCTCCTCCCTCCCTCTTCTTACCTCCTCCCCCTCCCTTCCCCTCTCCTCCCCTCTCCTCCCCTCTCCCTCCCCTCTCCCTCTCCCTCTCCCTCCTCTCCCCCCCTCTGAGACGCTAAACCAGATGCTGTCTTGAACTGCATGCTGATCGCTGTGGCATAACCAGCGAAATAGTAATGCTGAAAGGCTGTGATGACGTGAGTCCCCCAATTCTTTTTCGTGTAGGTAGAAAGAGAAGGAGGGAGGAAGGGAGGAAGAGAGAAAAATGGAGGGAGGAAAAAAAGAAGGGACGTATGGAGACAGAGAGAAAAGGGAGGGAGGAAGGAAGGAGAAAAAAAGAGGGAGGACAGGAGAAAGAGAGAAGAGAGAGAGAGAGAGAGAGAGAGAGAGAGAGAGAGAGAGAGAGAGAGAGAGAGAGAGAGAGAGAGAGAGAGAGAGAGAGAGAAGAGAGAGAGAGAGAGAAGACCAGAGAGAGAGACAGAGAGAGAGAGAGAGAGAGAGAGAGAGAGAGAGAGAGAGAGAGAGAGAGAGAGAAGAGAGAGGAGAGAGAGAAGAGAGAGAGAGAGAGAGGAGAGAGAGAGACAGGAAGAGGAGAGAGAGACAGAGAGAGACAGAGGAGAGAGAGAGGCGAAGAGCGAGAAATAGTTATCCAGAGACAGGAGAGAGAAATAGATAGATAGATAGATAGAGAGAGAGAGAGAGAGAGAGATCCAGAGACAGGAGAGAGAGAGAAGCGAAAGAAGAAGATAACCAGCGATAACAGAAGTTGGCAAAGAGGGATAGAGAGGAATCCCAATTAACAGAAAGAGCTCACAGTCTATTTACTCGGGTATTGGCTGTGGAACAAGGAAGTCTGTCCCGTTTTGCATAATACGGTATTTCGTTACAATGGAGATGCAAATCAATGATACGACAGACAGGAAGGTGGAACTGTTGTACATTCACACACAGATACACATGCAGGTACTGACACACACACACAGATACACACACAGCCACAGATACACATGCAGGTCAGACACACACACAGCACAGATACACGTGCAGGTACAGACACACACACAGCCACAGATACACGTGCAGGTACAGACACACACACACACAGATACACACACAGCCACAGATACACGTGCAGGTACAGACACACACACAGAGATACACACACAGCCACAGATACACGTGCAGGTACAGACACACCTCACAGATACCACACACAGCCACAGATACACGTGCAGGTACAGACACACACACACAGATACACACACAGTCACAGATACACATGCAGGTACAAGACACACACACACAGATACACACACAGCCACAGACACACATGCAGGTACAGACACACACACGCAGATACACACACAGCCACAGATACACATGCAGGTACACACACACACACACAGATACACACACAGCCACAGATACACGTGCAGGTACAGATACACACACAGCCACAGCCACACACACCAGCCACAGATACACATGCAGGTACAGACACACACACAGAGATACACACACAGCCACAGATACACGTGCAGGTACAGACACACACACACAGATACACACACAGCCACAGATACACATGCAGGTACAGACACACACACACAGATACACACACAGCCACAGATACACATGCAGGTACAGGCACACACACAGAGATACACACACAGCCACAGATACACGTGCAGGTACAGACACACACACAGAGATACACACACAGCCACAGATACACATGCAGGTACAGACACACACACACAGATACACACACAGCCACAGATACACGTGCAGGTACAGACACACACACAGAGATACACACACAGCCACAGATACACATGCAGGTACAGACACACACACACAGATACACACACAGCCACAGATACACATGCAGGTACAGACACACACACACAGATACACACACAGCCACAGATACAACATGCAGGTACAGACACACACACACACAGATACACACACAGCCACAGATACACATGCAGGTACAGACACACACACACAGATACACACACAGCCACAGATACACATGCAGAATCACAAAAGCAAACAAAAACAAAAACAAAACAAAACAAACAACAACAAAAAATCGCCAAACATAAATAATAAAATAAAAATAAAAAAAAACATTCATATAATAAGCAAATAACTTTCTTGCTTCCTGGATCACAAAGCAAAACAAAAACAAAAACAAACAAAAAAACAGCAACAAACATGAATAACTAAAAAAAATAAAAAAAAATAAAAAAAAAAAAATAAAACATTCATATAACAAAGCAAATAACTTTCTTGCTTCCTGGATCACAAAAGCAAAACAAAAACAACAACAAAAAAAACAAGAATGCCAGTGAATCCGGATCGAACCAAAAACGCAAGACCATCACGCCGAGAGAACACACAATCTCGTTTGATGTCGACGTTGGCCATGAATAATGAACAATCCTCTCCCTCTCTCTCTCTCTCTCTGGATCTCTCTCTGTCTCCTTTCTCTCTCTCGTCTTCCTTCTCTACACTAAAATCTCTCTGTGTCTCTCTCTCTCTGTTCTCTCTCTCTCTCTCTGTATCTCTCTCCTTCTCTCTCTCTCTCTCTCTCTCTCTCTCTCTTTCTCTCTCTCTCTCTCCTTTGTTTCTCTCTGTTCTCTCTCTCTCTCTCTCTCTCTCTCTCTCTCCTCTCTCTCTCTCTCCCTTCTCTCTCTCTCTCTTCTCTCCTCCTCTCTCTCTCTCTCTCTCTCTCTCTCTCTCTCCTCTCTCTCTCTCTCTCTCTCTGTGTTTCTTCTCTCTCCTCTCTTCTCTCTCTCTTCTCTCTCTCTCTCTCTCTTCTCGCTCTCCTGTGTCTCTCTGTCTCTTCTCTCTCTCTCTCTCCCTCTCTCTCTCTCTCTTCTCTCTCTCTCTCTCTCTCTCTCTCTCTCTCTCTCTCTCTCTCTTCTCTCTCTCTCTCTCTCTGTGTGTTTCTCTCGTCTCGCTCTCTCTCTCTCTCTCTCTCCTCTCTCTCCTCTCTCTCTCTCTCTCTCTCTCTCTCTCTCTCTCTCTCTCTCTCTCTCTCTCTCTCTCTCTCTCTCTCTCTCTCTTTGTTTGTCTGTGTTGCTGTGTGTGTGTTCTCTCTCTCTCTCTCTTCTCTCTTCTCTCTCTCTCTCTCTCTCTCTCTCTTGCTCTTTTTCTCCTCTCACTCTCTATCTCTCTGTCTTCTCTCTCTTTTCTCTCTCTTGCTCTTTCTCTCACTCTCTTCTTTTCTTCTCTCTGCTCCCTTTCCCCCTCCCTCTCTCTCTTGGAAGCGAGAGGTCCCACCCTGGCGGCTGAGGGTGAGCCACTCAAGGACACGGAGAAGAGAAGAAGGTGGGAGGAGGAGGAAAAGGAGGAGGAGGCGGAAGAGGAGGAGAAGGAGGAAGAGGAGGAGAATTTGGAGGAAGAGAAGGAGGAGAAGGTGGAATAGGAGGAAAAGGAGGAAGCGGAAGAGGAGGAGAAGGAGGATGAGGAAGAGAAGGAGGAGGAGGAAGAAGAGGAGAAGGAAGAGGAAGAGGAGAAGGTGGGAGGAAGAAAAGGAGGAGGAGGAAGCGGAAGAAGAGGAGAGAGGAGGAGGAAGAGGAGAAGGTGGAGGAGGCGGAAGTAGAGAAGGAGAAGGCGGAGAGGAGAAGGTGGAGGAGGAGGCGGAAGAGGAGGAGAGGAAGAGGAGGAGGAGAAAGAAGAAAGAAAATGAGGAGAGGAGAGAGAGAGAGAAAGAGGAGAGAGAGAGAGAGGAGAGAGAGAGAGAGAGAGAGAGAGAGAGAGAGAGAAATAGAAGAGAGAGAGAGAGACAAAGAGACAGATAGAGACAGACAGACAGAAGACAGAAAAAAAAATGGCGAAAGAGGAATTAAAGAAATGACAAAAAACAAACAAACAAACAAACAAATATATGCTCCCAAACCTTGCTTTACAAATTCGCAGTGTGTTTCTCAATGTTATCCGGATCTTAAACGAATATTACGGTTCTTTCCTCCTCACCAGCCTTGACGCAGTGGCTGACCCGGTGACACGTGCGCGAGGTCAGGGGGCCAGGTCAAAGGTCACGCCGGGGTTTCGAAAAATACTTTGACACATAAGCTTATTAATATAACCTACGAACGGGCGATAGAATGTGGAATATATATAAACATCCGCGTGTGTATTTAGAAATACGTATAACGCACACATGCACAGACACACGTATGTACATAGACATACACGTACATACATCAATACATACACATACACATCCATATCCACAAGAGCATACACATACACATACATGTATACAGACACACACACACACATACACGCGCATCCACAGCCAAAAACACACACATCTACATATATATAAACTGTGTGTGTGTGTGTGCGTTGTGTGTGTGTGTGTGTGTGTGGTGTGTGTGTGTGTGTGTGTGTGTGTGTGTGTGTGTGTGTGTGTGTGTGTGTGTGTGTGTGTGTGTGTGTGTGTGTGTATGTATGTGTGCGTGTGCGTGTGCGTGTGCGTGTGTATGTATGTATGTATGTATGTATGTATGAATGTATGTATGTTGTATGTATGTATGTATATGTATGTATGTATGTATGTATGTATGTATGTATGTATGTATGTATGTATGTATGTATGTATGTATGCATGTATGTGTGTGTGTGTGTGTGTGTGAATATAAACACACACAGACACACACAGTTGGCGAGCGTGCGCCTTAGAATTCCTCTTACATTCTCCTCAGCCAAACCAGGTGTTGCATAAACGCCTTTTTCATACAGATTCTCCTCACTGTACACAGCATACCCTACCCAGTCCACGCTCCACAGGAGGGGCCCGTGACCGACCAGACGGCGATGGCAAATGACCCTTCGGGAAAAACCGACGGAGCGCTTCTGCCGCCTTCGGGAGTCGAAACGCTAATTGGACAGGAAACAAATCGACTGCGAGGGTGACGCGGAGGAGTCCAAGGGAAGCTTTCTCTTCCAACCGACAGATGGCACCACCGGGAGAGTCAAGATGGCGTCGCGACTTTTTTTTTGGCTCATTCCTCTCAATAAAATGTCTATCGTTTGTCGTCGCGGGGTTTTGATTGGCGGGCCTCGGCGTCGTAATGAATATTAGCGAAAGGGAGGGAGGAGAGGGGAGGGCGATAATGAGAGGGGGAAGGGTTGTAACAAGAGGGGAAAAAAGGGTTAATAACAAGGAGGGGAAACGGGTTGGCAGTGACGCGTCGTTCTGTTCTTCCGCCAAAGTATCCGTTACGCTCATTTATCGTCGTATTCATAGACACTCTTTCATATTTTTGTCTCTCTCTTCTCTCTGCTTCTCTTCGATCATATTTTTCTCTCTCTCTCTGTTTTCCTCTTCTCTTCGCTCTCATTCTTTCTTTAACTCTCTTTCATTTTCTCTCTCTTTCTCTTCTTTTCTCTCTCGTTTTCTCTCTCTCTCTTTCTCTTCTCTTCGCTCTCACTCTTTTCTTTATTCTTTCATA
>NW_020871428.1:929866-934866 GCF_003789085.1 Penaeus vannamei | reverse complement strand
TCTCCTCATCCCTTTCTCCACTTTCTTATCTCGTTTATGCTCTCTTTTCCTCTTTTTCTGCTCTTCTTCTTTCTCCTCTCTTTGTTCTCTGTTCTGCTCTTTCTTTTTCCCTCTATCCTTTGTCTTCTCCTATTCCCTGTTCATCTCTTTCCCTCTTTTTTCCCCCCTTTTCCTCTCTCTCCTTTCTTCCCAGTTTTTCGTCTATTTCTTCTTCCTTCTCTTCGTTTCTATCCTTCTCTCCCCCTCTCCTTTATATATCACTCCAATTTCAATACTCTTTGTCATCCTCTTGCTCTTATTCTTCTTTNGGTAAAAAATGAAAGGGAAAAACTTACAAATCTTTTTAGCCATTTGAAAAACTGGATTTGCATATAGAACAAGTTACATTAAATGTCTTCGATCAGCTACTATCAACTCAAGACAAATGACAAATGCTTTCTCTTTTCTCTTCATGTTTATGTTGCTGACATCCAGACAACAATGTTGATTTAGCAGTATCAAATTACACATATATCACAATTTCAGACCAGTCAGAGAGGAAATGCAATTTCTTGTTCCAAAATACATCTATAAAGAAGCTGCTCACAATATCAATGTTGGAGATTTACCTTACCCATAAAAACATTTTCTTTATATGAACCAGAAAAGTTGGCTGCGGAAAATGGTACACACAATGCTCTTTGCAACACTTCTTTTTAAAGAAAAGTCATGAAGGTTGTAATATAAACACAAATAGTTGGTTGTCACATTTATAAGGTAGTCTTTGGAAACGTAGATTGCTTTTGCCAAAGAATGAAAAATTAGTCACTTGGCTTGTAAATAATACATGTATAAATAGGAATCATTTTTACAACTACAAATAATCTGATCATATTTACCAATATAAAGAAATTAAAATAAACTTGATAATGCCAACTGATTAAACACAAAGAAGTACACCAGAAACACCAAGCCAACCACTGCTCCTGCAGCAATTTTGCATAAGTAGACCGATGTTCAAGTACTGGGCATCTTTGTGGTACTTTTTTGACATCATTGATAAGCCCGAAGCCTTCGTCTCCAAATCTGAAATGAATGAGATTATTCATGATCAATTATAAATTTCACTTAATGGGTAGTATTATCTTTATTATTAAAACCTGCTGCTAAGAACATTAGAGCTCTTTATAACCTGCAAACTTATATATACAAACGAAATTTCAAATTACATGTAAAATTTCAGTATATAAGATGTTATACTGTCATCCCTGTTTCAATTTGCATTTTGTTATAAATCTGAATAACTATATTTCACTTATTGTGGATATCATGATGAGTTATAGTATACTAAATATAAACCCATATACAAAAACTTTTTACAAACAAAAAAATTAACCCCTAAAGTCCTTATTCACCAATTCATAAATATTTTTGTCACAATCCTTAGTCTTTTACACATTGAATGTACAGCCTTTCTAACCATTTTCTCTTTTTCTGGATTAAAAACTATCTGAATAACTATATTTCACTTATTGTGGATATCATGATGAGTTATAGTCTACATATAAGCCCATAAACAATAACTTTTTATTCTAACAAAAAAAATGAACCCCTAAAAGTCCTTATTCACCAATTCATAAATATTTTTGTCACAATCCTTAGTCTGTTACACATTGAATGTACAGCCTTTCTAACCATTTTCTCTTTTTCTGGCTTAAAAACAAGGTTGTTGTCCTTAAAAAATCTGCAAAGCCTTTCTATCATGTTCACAAAACTTACTAAGAGATGAGAAAAGTACGGGTTTGGCTTTTTCTTGCAGAGATATTAAAAGCACTGCTATGAGAAACTCAATTCTCATTTAGTCAGTGACTATGGATACAGACATTAGAGCACTTTATAAATCAGATGAACTAAAAAAAGACAGGCACTTACTCATACTTATATACATTTTAAGTTAAGTATACCAAATTTCTTCCTCCACTTACCTGACAGTGCAGCACCTCGTTGCAAAACATCATCAATGTTGTCCATCATAATCCTCTGCACATCATTCAAATCTTCTCGTAACTGATGCATGTGACGCCGTCCTCTTTGATCACTATACTGACGACGGAGCTTTTGGATATAAGTGTCTGTAACAAAGTAGGATATTGTTACATATTGCATCAAGTTAGCAGTGGTATTTCCATATTTCATTCCTAAGAGAATCATGCTCTATCCACTATTCCATTAATAGCAAACTGAAAATCATAACTACATACCAAATTCTATGAAGGAATATGGCCTAGAAACCTGTGCAACCCGACGTCCATATTGTGAATTAAACTCAGCAGACATTTCTTCAAGAAATGTAAAAGCTGACTTTTTGCTGAAACCACGTTCACATAGCACCAGGTAACACACTTCATTATCAATTACATAGCTGAAAGAGGGTACAGAATCAACTACAATTCAACACCTATAATGATAAACATAAATGAAGAGGTATAAAGTAATAACTAAATTGACAATACTGTTTTTTTTTCTATCCTTTCACTAACTAAATTGACAATACAGTTTTTTTTTCTATCCTTTAACTTATCAACTTTTAAGAACAAAAGTCCTCAGTAAAATTAACTTTCAAAATCTTCAATATAGGTTTTATTTATTTATAACACACTCAAATATTATGGTTCAACTACAGAATCTTGAAACATAGGTCTCCAATATATAAATTTTCATTCAGACTTAAAAGATTTTTATATATTACTGAACAAAGAGAGATCATTTTCCAAATCTTCCTATGTACGGCAGTCAGAAGATCTAAAGCCTAAGTGCGATTCCATAGAAATATATACTATTGTATATCAAAGACCATTATGAACTGCTTTTTCATCTCAGTAATACTGCTAGATGGCAAATCACTAAAAGACACATACTTCCTACCAAGCATATGTTAAAGCATGCATATACTTTAAATGTACCAACTTCCATAGAAAAATAAATAACGATAACTCATACACAAGCAGTTATATAACACTGTAAATACTTACTGAAAAAGATATGGGCCTGTTTCTATGGAACATCTGTTTGGGCTGTTGACTGTTAATTTTTTAAAGAGCATCTTGGCCTGGTTCTGATACTCCAGAAGATTTCGTCCTGACTGAAAAGTGAAGAAAATATTACAAATTTGCTAGTAATATTGAGGATACATTATTTCTTAAAACTAAAATTCACACCCCAATTACAAAGAATATAATACAACACCATTTATTTTCCAGGACTTGCTTCGGTGTTGAAGGAACATTGTCTTGATGAACTTAGCTCACATGATTGTTTAATAAATACTCCCATGACCCTCTCATTAACCCATTTATGACAAGGTGTCCCCATATGGACACCAAAGAAGCTGAATATTTGCTGGAGTCCCCGCCGTGACACTGTATCGGGGCTCGCATTCCTATTCAGCAGTGGCTTCAAAACATACCGGCGTTAGTGGGTTAAGTAACAATCATATCTCTACATAACAGGAACCGTCTAAAAAACTAAAAGCTTATGCTCACTTCTATCTGCAAATTGATGATTAACTAAACTTACAATCACAAAAATTCAAAAGTTGGCTCACAATTGATTCTTGATGAACCCACTGACTACAGGTAACATGCTATCACAGCATGCATCCAAATGTCCAAGCACAGAGTGCTGTATACTACAGTGCACTTATCTTTACCTGACTTTACTAAATATTCTATATGTCATTATTATATTAAATGAGGTGCCAATCCATTCACTCTGATTGTATATTTGTAGATCAATATCATTTCTTGCGTTTTAATAATAACGTGAATCATGCAAAGTTAATCTACAAAATAAAAATATTGCCCTTTCTTATTTAAGTCCTACGTTTAATGCATGAAATCCTATAAAAATTCTTATATAAAAAGTACAGATCAAAATATTAGTATCAGTGGTCATCATGTTCCATCCCTTACAAAAACCAAACTTTATTTCTCATTTATAATTGCAATCATCTACCTTCCCTTTTATAAGTGCTACAAAGACAGCTCTGAAGAAAAAGGACATAATACCTGAAAACTGAGCAGTCTTAGCTAATTTTGCTATAAAAGAAAATACAAAAATTATAAGAACAATGTCAACTGGTATCACTAAGGAAGGAAGTAAATAAATCCTGATCCTATATTATTCTTTTCATGATATTCCTGGACTTTATTTTTTCTTACTTACCTTTATTTTTATCAACTTGCAACATTAAAAATGTCTGATTTTCAGTTGTTCTGTCCCTTACAGGCAAATTTTACCTTTTACTACATGACTGTAGGAAATTGAAACTATACTGGAGTTTTCAGATAAAAGATTTGACTTATTATTATCATTACCTCTACAGATATCATTACTTTCATAACCATTGCTATTATTACTATGTTCTCAATAATGCTAATGGTAATAATATAGAGACTATTTTTGTCATAAAATCAAGGAAAAGGGTAAATAGTACACTGACATAATCAGTAACTGAATCCCTGATGAATAAGCAGTTCTTAAGCAATCAATATGTAAACTACTTTATTAAAACAAATCCACAATCAAAGTATAAATGCACTCCCGGTGTCGTGAGTTAAGCTCAGTCTGGCAAGTTTTAACCCAGGAAAGTACCAAATGAACTTCACCATGGGTAAGCCAACATCCACACCATCACAGCAACATATTCCTCATCTTGTAATGGAAAGTACCTCTTCATTACATTATAAAATTCCTCATAACCTTTGTCATTAAAAATATAAGACAAAAGTGGCAATAAGATTATCATAATTTAGACCAGAAAAGAACGGCTGTGGGCTGTGCGGAACATCACAAAATAGTTAAATTTACCAACACTTACCTGTTCATCTTCCTGTAATGATGCAGCAAGTGGAAGCCCATCTGAAGCTCTTGCTATCATCGTCATCAAAACCATGGTTAGATTTTTACTGTTACGAGTTAAAAGGAATATGTATACAAATCCCTCTCCGTCTTCTTCTGCC
>NW_020871428.1:919866-924866 GCF_003789085.1 Penaeus vannamei | reverse complement strand
GTAATGTCAGAGCACTAAAATTTTGGAGGTCTTTACAAGTACCACATTTAGGCCTATCACGGATCACAATATGTGTCATTTACATTTGATTTGAGAATAGGTTATATAATTATGAAAAAAGGAAATCCACAACAGATTAAATTCTGAAATTTACCATGTAAACAAATAAATCTTATATTTTCATGTGCTATAAACAAGATTGAGCCACAGGTCTGTAATTGGGCCACATTCAGTACCTTGGTATAGGCCAACAAATCTCTACCTCATTTATGCTCACAAGAGAGAGTTTAGACTAGTTACTTATTTGATAATAAAATTCCATTAGGTTCTACGATGTATATTTTACCAAAATGTAGTCTTGGACAATTGATTGGTGATTGTGTGTCACTGCAAGTACCTCAAAATATCTGACTGCACTATTAGCTTGTACTGATGCTGTGTTGATATAGCATTGTCATTTTATAGAGCTCTATATATTGTATATTTTTCTGATTATTGTATTATCCCATTTAAGACAATGCCGTACATTTTCAGTCAGTTTTCAAAACAGATAAGTCACAATTTACAAAGTTTAATTGATTCATTATGGGTTATGATTAGATAGTAACCATGTTGTGAGCAATTCATAACTAAAATATGATTCCCTTTTTTTTCTTTTTTTTCCATTAAATCAGAGCAAGTATGGAGGGCCAGGGCTTGAGCATCCCAAGTCTTGATGATTCTGAAAATGTACCAGCAGAGATGGTTGTGTCTGTGGAAGAGCAAGTTCATAACTCAAGTGAAACAGAAGATACAGAGCTAAAACATCGCCCAGACAAGAAAAGAAAAATACGAGTTTATAGCCAGAAGTAAGAAAAGACGTAATTTTTCTCTTTTTAATAGATATGTACCAGAAAATTGCTTTTAAACATTGAAGAAAGATGAGTTTTAGATTATATTGTTATTTTTAAATTAAACACTTACATACCTCATGGTATGTCCATAGATATGTAAAAATCCCATCCTGCTTTAATAGGTTTCGCAAGGATTGGTTACACTTGAGAGAATTCCAAGGATGGTTAGCAGAGGGAAGTGCAGTAGAGAGAGCATACTGCACAGTATGCAACAAGGAATTAACAGCAGGAAAGTCAGAATTGCTGAAGCATGCAATGGGAAAGAAACATAAAAAGAGAATGGCTGAAGCAGGCTCACACGTCACTGTTTCTTCAGACTTATCAAGCGTTCTTGATGAAACTGGAATTCCACATGTTTTGGTATAATTAGTTGATGTATTTGAACTTGGTATATAATTAACTCGTTGGATCCAGGTGCCTCATTGCCTGTTCATGGCCCAAAATCTAGGTATTAGGCTTACTTGAGTTACCTGTCTACTGAGTGTGTGGGTTGTTGTTATAATACACACTGCATTACCATTCAAGGCAGGGAGAAATAGGATTCTGAGTTTGGAAATAATGTCTGCCCTGGAGTTAGTGCCCATCCAATCATAGCTGATGAATGAGACATTCCACACTTGTATACTGTTGAAAATAATGATAGAGCACCTTCCTAAATACCCACCTAACTCTAATCACCTAAGAGCTTTGTGCACAAGTGACAGGTCTTTCCTATCCATCTGGCCTTCAGATAAAAATTTCATGATGGTATATTCCTGTCACCCCTGGCCCGCAGCTAAATTTTTCTTGACATGTTGGTCACATCACTTGGATCCAAGGGGTTAATATACTCTTGCAATTTACAATAAAGTTTTTGTTTGTTAATCTTTATTGTTATTGATAGTATGGTTATAAGAATTTTTTTTTTTTTCAAATACAGCGTATTGTTGATATGCGAAGTGACACAGTCACCCAACCTAGCAGAGAAATGAAGGAAGCCATGTTTGATGCACCAGTTGGTGATGACGTTTTTTCTGAAGATTCTACTGTTAAAGGTATATTTTTAAACCATCTAAAAATTACATTTAACTTCAAAAGGTTTATGGATTTTTCATAGTCAAACAGTTGCAGTTTTCTTTATTTATCTCTAAAGCTGTTTTGGTCATTATCTCACTTGAAATTATGGAAGAGCTTGAAAGAAAGGTTAAATCCAGTAGTTTTAGTACAAAGGTGATTAGTATCAATCCATATATATGGACAAAGTAATAGTATGAAACATTTTTTTTATATATTCTAACATGAAATTCCTTTACAATATCTAGGCAAAGCTTTTTCATTAACATTTGTATTACTACACATTCATTAGCATTTTATTACTGCATTTTCATTAACATTTTTTATTATTGCATTTCCTGAACACCAATGAACATGATGAATATGAAATGCTATTAGGAATATGTAATTACTTGCAAAGGTAGATTTTTTTATGTTGAAAGATGCTTATCTATCCCTATACTATGTCTAAAAATAATTTTGATATTTTGTAATTTCAGCTTTAGAAGATAAAGTTGCTAAATTATTAGAAAAGGAAGCAGCTTTGTATGTTCCATCAGGCACTATGGCAAATCTTGTTGTGGTAAGTTTACATTTATTTAAGTGAGAGGAAAATTCAGGTCTAATACTTGTATATATTAAAGTTTCTTGTCCTGTGTTAATCCATATATGGTTAATGATGTTGCATTATGCCCTCATAGGAAAGGGTGAGTGGTTTAATACTTTATCCAAGGCTTAAGCAGGTAGAGTTTTGCTGTCCTTAGAGAGTAGTGAGAAAATACTGATAAAATGACAATATATTAACAACCCGTAAACTGTGTTTACCCTTAAATTGATATGTTGATTATTCATTTGAATGTTTACTTTCCAGTCTTAACACACTGTTGGAGCCGGGGTTCAGAGATTGTTGTTGGGGATCAGAGTCACCTAAATCTTTGGGCACAGAGAGGAGTTCCACAGGTATTTGGAATGTGCATACTTTATTATCTTTCATTATTTTCCAGTGTTTTTCTACTTTGCTTTTAATTTATCCTTTTTCATCCCCATCAGTTATTCTCATGAATTATCTAACTTTTCCCTCCTATCTCTGTATTTTTATTTTATTTTTTTCTTCTTCTCTATACACCATTTTCCGCCCTCCTCCTGATGGTATATATATGAGAAGGACACTTTTTCTATCACCTTCATTTCATATATATATATATATATATATATATATATATATATATATATATAATATATATAATATATATATATATATATATATATATATATAATTTATTTTATATATATATATATATATATATATATATTATATATATATATATATATTTTATTATAATTATATTTATATATATATATATATATATATGTAATATATATTATATAATATATATAATATATATATATATTATATATATATATGTATATATATATATGTATATAAATTATATGCAATTTATATCTTGATATGGATGATAATATTTTTGTTTCAATATTATACATATAGCTTGCTCTTTCCTGCAATACATACAAGGTTAATGTTTATATTTTTCCTATAGTGTTTTTTTTTTTCTTCAGATTGGTAACATCCATCATCGAACCATTAAAAACCACCTTGATGGGACTTTTTCACTACAAGAATTACGATCACTAATTCGAGATGATGACCCGCACTGGCCTGTCACAACCCTTGTGTGTGTGGAAAATACCCACAACATGATGGGAGGCAAGGCTCTACCTCTTCAGTGGCTGGATGATGTGAGTCACTAAAGAAATATAGAATTATGTGCCTTCTGTCATGCTGTGATTTGAAATTTTAAAGATTTTTTGACAAACATTGTATATTAGTGAATATTTACACTGATTTTCTTCGGTTATATGTATTTTTCAGTCATACAATTAAATTCTAAATAATTGGCATTCATATATTTGGAATACCAAAGATTTTACTTAAGCTGAGGTGATCTCAGTAGCAAGCAATAATATTGCTGTAATACTAATACAGCATGCCTTAATGGTATTTACCAACTTTTTCCTTATTACTGAATATTGACTGTTAATGAACTTTAAAAAAGAATGTTTTACCCAAAGCTTGGAGCCCTGTGTACTGAGATGAACTTGATGCTACACATGGATGGAGCTCGGTTAGTCAATGCTTCAGTGGCTCTAGGGATGAGCCCTGCCCGATTAGTTCAGTCATGTGACTCTGCAACTCTGTGTCTTAATAAGGGTCTTGGAGCACCTATGGGATCTCTTGTTGTGGGTACCAAAGAATTTATAGCAAGGTTTGTATTTTGATTGATTTCAGATATTTGGTAGATCCTGATTAAGTAGAGAAGATTAATTTTTAACATCATGGATCTTATGGTTTTTAGAATATGCCTTTTTTATCTGTTTCACGAATTCTTAATAGTAATTCATGCTTAAAAGAAATTTCTAAAGATATCTTGTGATGATATTAATGTTCTTTGATATGGTATGATGTTGGTTAAATCAAATTAAAATCAAGATATGCTTATTTTCTTTATGTTAGGTCAGATTTGAATATGGAAGATGCCTATTATTGTATTTATTTGGATAAAAAAAAAATAAGCTTTTTATTTTATTACTCTCTTTTTACCCTTTTGTTTTTCTTACTATTGTCTAAACTTTCTTTAAGATTCGTTCAATACAAATATTGACAGAGCCATAAGAGTAAGAAAAGTATTGGGAGGTGGCTTACACCAGGCAGGAATGTTTGCTGCAGCTGGTATATATGCTCTTGACCATGTAACTCCAAGATTGTCATGGGACCACACACATGCCAGAGCCATTGCACAAAGTAAGCTATATTATGTTAATGTTTTGATTATGAATAGAATGATTCATTTTTTGATATTTGTAAAGGATTGTTATTAATGTTTTCATTTGTATGGCTTTATATGTGTATTACATAAGGCTTTTTATCTCAGGTGTTTCAGAGGAGCATAGCAGTGCAATCACAGTAGATCTTAAGGATGTTCAGACAAATGTTGTCATGCTTCATTGTGATAATATCAGAGTCAATGCTAAGAAGTTGTGCCAGAGACTTTC
>NW_020871428.1:906332-909766 GCF_003789085.1 Penaeus vannamei | reverse complement strand
CCAATCTGAAGAAAAAAAAAACACTATAGGAAAAATATAAACATTAACCTTGTATGTATTGCAGGAAAGAGCAAGCTATATGTATAATATTGAAACAAAAATATTATCATCCATATCAAGATATAAATTGCATATAATTTATATATACATATTATATACATATATTATATATATATATATATACATATATATATATATATATATATATATTATATATATATACTATAATATATATATAATATAAAAGATATATATATATATATATATATATATATATATATACTATATATATATTATATATATATATATATATATATATATATATATATATATATATATATATATATATATATATATATATATATATATGCTGATAGAAAAGTATCCTTCTCATATAATATATAGGCGGAAAATGGTGTATAG
The DNA here is from genome assembly GCF_003789085.1 of Penaeus vannamei. NCBI lineage: Eukaryota > Metazoa > Arthropoda > Malacostraca > Decapoda > Penaeidae > Penaeus > Penaeus vannamei. The sequence goes on along the minus strand of NW_020871428.1, from coordinate 909,343 downwards.
AGAAGAAGAAAAAAATAAAATAAAAATACAGAGATAGGAGGGAAAAGTTAGATAATTCATGAGAATAACTGATGGGGATGAAAAAGGATAAATTAAAAGCAAAGTAGAAAAACACTGGAAAATAATGAAAGATAATAAAGTATGCACATTCCAAATACCTGTGGAACTCCTCTCTGTGCCCAAAGATTTAGGTGACTCTGATCCCCAACAACAATCTCTGAACCCCGGCTCCAACAGTGTGTTAAGACTGGAAAGTAAACATTCAAATGAATAATCAACATATCAATTTAAGGGTAAACACAGTTTACGGGTTGTTAATATATTGTCATTTTATCAGTATTTTCTCACTACTCTCTAAGGACAGCAAAACTCTACCTGCTTAAGCCTTGGATAAAGTATTAAACCACTCACCCTTTCCTATGAGGGCATAATGCAACATCATTAACCATATATGGATTAACACAGGACAAGAAACTTTAATATATACAAGTATTAGACCTGAATTTTCCTCTCACTTAAATAAATGTAAACTTACCACACACAAGATTTGCCATAGTGCCTGATGGAACATACAAAGCTGCTTCCTTTTCTAATAATTTAGCAACTTTATCTTCTAAAGCTGAAATTACAAAATATCAAAATTATTTTTAGACATAGTATAGGGATAGATAAGCATCTTTCAACATAAAAAAATCTACCTTTGCAAGTAATTACATATTCCTAATAGCATTTCATATTCATCATGTTCATTGGTGTTCAGGAAAATGCAATAATAAAAATGTTAATGAAAATGCAGTAATAAAAATGCTAATGAATGTGTAGTAATACAAATGTTAATGAAAAAGCTTTGCCTAGATATTGTAAAGGAATTTCATGTTAGAATATATAAAAAAAATGTTTCATACTATTACTTTGTCCATATATATGGATTGATACTAATCACCTTTGTACTAAAACTACTGGATTTAACCTTTCTTTCAAGCTCTTCCATAATTTCAAGTGAGATAATGACCAAAACAGCTTTAGAGATAAATAAAGAAAACTGCAACTGTTTGACTATGAAAAATCCATAAACCTTTTGAAGTTAAATGTAATTTTTAGATGGTTTAAAAATATACCTTTAACAGTAGAATCTTCAGAAAAAACGTCATCACCAACTGGTGCATCAAACATGGCTTCCTTCATTTCTCTGCTAGGTTGGGTGACTGTGTCACTTCGCATATCAACAATACGCTGTATTTGAAAAAAAAAAAAACTCTTATAACCATACTATCAATAACAATAAAGATTAACAAACAAAAACTTTATTGTAAATTGCAAGAGTATATTAACCCCTTGGATCCAAGTGATGTGACCAACATGTCAAGAAAAATTTAGCTGCGGGCCAGGGTGACAGGAATATACCATCATGAAATTTTTATCTGAAGGCCAGATGGATAGGAAAGACCTGTCACTTGTGCACAAAGCTCTTAGGTGATTAGAGTTAGGTGGGTATTTAGGAAGGTGCTCTATCATTATTTTCAACAGTATACAAGTGTGGAATGTCTCATTCATCAGCTATGATTGGATGGGCACTAACTCCAGGGCAGACATTATTTCCAAACTCAGAATCCTATTTCTCCCTGCCTTGAATGGTAATGCAGTGTGTATTATAACAACAACCCACACACTCAGTAGACAGGTAACTCAAGTAAGCCTAATACCTAGATTTTGGGCCATGAACAGGCAATGAGGCACCTGGATCCAACGAGTTAATTATATACCAAGTTCAAATACATCAACTAATTATACCAAAACATGTGGAATTCCAGTTTCATCAAGAACGCTTGATAAGTCTGAAGAAACAGTGACGTGTGAGCCTGCTTCAGCCATTCTCTTTTTATGTTTCTTTCCCATTGCATGCTTCAGCAATTCTGACTTTCCTGCTGTTAATTCCTTGTTGCATACTGTGCAGTATGCTCTCTCTACTGCACTTCCCTCTGCTAACCATCCTTGGAATTCTCTCAAGTGTAACCAATCCTTGCGAAACCTATTAAAGCAGGATGGGATTTTTACATATCTATGGACATACCATGAGGTATGTAAGTGTTTAATTTAAAAATAACAATATAATCTAAAACTCATCTTTCTTCAATGTTTAAAAGCAATTTTCTGGTACATATCTATTAAAAAAGAGAAAAATTACGTCTTTTTCTTACTTCTGGCTATAAACTCGTATTTTTCTTTTCTTGTCTGGGCGATGTTTTAGCTCTGTATCTTCTGTTTCACTTGAGTTATGAACTTGCTCTTCCACAGACACAACCATCTCTGCTGGTACATTTTCAGAATCATCAAGACTTGGGATGCTCAAGCCCTGGCCCTCCATACTTGCTCTGATTTAATGGAAAAAAAAAAAAAAAAAGGGAATCATATTTTAGTTATGAATTGCTCACAACATGGTTACTATCTAATCATAACCCATAATGAATCAATTAAACTTTGTAAATTGTGACTTATCTGTTTTGAAAACTGACTGAAAATGTACGGCATTGTCTTAAATGGGATAATACAATAATCAGAAAAATATACAATATATAGAGCTCTATAAAATGACAATGCTATATCAACACAGCATCAGTACAAGCTAATAGTGCAGTCAGATATTTTGAGGTACTTGCAGTGACACACAATCACCAATCAATTGTCCAAGACTACATTTTGGTAAAATATACATCGTAGAACCTAATGGAATTTTATTATCAAATAAGTAACTAGTCTAAACTCTCTCTTGTGAGCATAAATGAGGTAGAGATTTGTTGGCCTATACCAAGGTACTGAATGTGGCCCAATTACAGACCTGTGGCTCAATCTTGTTTATAGCACATGAAAATATAAGATTTATTTGTTTACATGGTAAATTTCAGAATTTAATCTGTTGTGGATTTCCTTTTTTCATAATTATATAACCTATTCTCAAATCAAATGTAAATGACACATATTGTGATCCGTGATAGGCCTAAATGTGGTACTTG
>NW_020871428.1:896332-901332 GCF_003789085.1 Penaeus vannamei | reverse complement strand
TGGTCAACGGATTTGACAAGTTTCTCTTCTACTTAATCCGGATATAATATCGTGGGACAGCTGTTGGCAGAAGAAGACGGAGAGGGATTTGTATACATATTCCTTTTAACTCGTAACAGTAAAAATCTAACCATGGTTTTGATGACGATGATAGCAAGAGCTTCAGATGGGCTTCCACTTGCTGCATCATTACAGGAAGATGAACAGGTAAGTGTTGGTAAATTTAACTATTTTGTGATGTTCCGCACAGCCCACAGCCGTTCTTTTCTGGTCTAAATTATGATAATCTTATTGCCACTTTTGTCTTATATTTGTTAATGACAAAGGTTATGAGGAATTTTATAATGTAATGAAGAGGTACTTTCCATTACAAGATGAGGAATATGTTGCTGTGATGGTGTGGATGTTGGCTTACCCATGGTGAAGTTCATTTGGTACTTTCCTGGGTTAAAACTTGCCAGACTGAGCTTAACTCACGACACCGGGAGTGCATTTATACTTTGATTGTGGATTTGTTTTAATAAAGTAGTTTACATATTGATTGCTTAAGAACTGCTTATTCATCAGGGATTCAGTTACTGATTATGTCAGTGTACATATTTACCCTTTTCCTTGATTTTATGACAAAAATAGTCTCTATATTATTACCATTAGCATTATTGAGAACATAGTAATAATAGCAATGGTTATGAAAGTAATGATATCTGTAGAGGTAATGATAATAATAAGTCAAATCTTTTATCTGAAAACTCCAGTATAGTTTCAATTTCCTACAGTCATGTAGTAAAAGGTAAAATTTGCCTGTAAGGGACAGAACAACTGAAAATCAGACATTTTTAATGTTGCAAGTTGATAAAAATAAAGGTAAGTAAGAAAAAAATAAAGTCCTGGAATATCATGAAAAGAATAATATAGGATCAGGATTTATTTACTTCCTTCCTTAGTGATACCAGTTGACATTGTTCTTATAATTTTTGTATTTTCTTTTATAGCAAAATTAGCTAAGACTGCTCAGTTTTCAGAGGTATTATGTCCTTTTTCTTCAGAGCTGTCTTTGTAGCACTTATAAAAGGGAAGGTAGATGATTGCAATTATAAATGAGAAGTAAAGTTTGGTTTTTGTAAGGGATGGAAGTAGTGACATGATGACCACTGATACTAACATTTTGATCTGTACTTTTTATATAAGAATTTTTATAGGATTTCATGCATTAAACGTAGGACTTAAATAAGAAAGGGCAATATTTTTATTTTGTAGATTAACTTTGCATGATTCACATTATTAAAACGCAAGAAATGATATTGATCTACAAATATACAATCAGAGTGAATGGATTGGCACCTCATTTAATATAATAATGACATATAGAATATTTAGTAAAGTCAGGTAAAGATAAGTGCACTGTAGTATACAGCACTCTGTGCTTGGACATTTGGATGCATGCTGTGATAGCATGTTACCTGTAGTCAGTGGGTTCATCAAGAATCAATTGTGAGCCAACTTTTGAATTTCTTGTGATTGTAAGTTTAGTTAATCATCAATTTGCAGATAGAAGTGAGCATAAGCTTTTAGTTTTTTAGACGGTTCCTGTTATGTAGAGATATGATTGTTACTTAACCCACTAACGCCGGTATGTTTTGAAGCCACTGCTGAATAGGAATGCGAGCCCCGATACAGTGTCACGGCGGAGGGACTCCCAGCAAATATTCAGCTTCTTGGTGTCCCATATGGGGGACATTCGTCATAAATGGGTTAATGAGAGGGTCATGGGAGTATTTATTAAACAATCATGTGAGCTAAGTTCATCAAAGACAATGATCCTTCTTAACACCAGAACCAAGAGTCCTGGAAAATAAATGGTGTTGTATTATATTCTTTGTAATTGGGGTGTGAATTTTAGTTTTAAGAAATGATGTATCCTCAATATTACTAGCAAATTTGTAATATTTTCTTCACTTTTCAGTCAGGACGAAATCTTCTGGAGTATCAGAACCAGGCCAAGATGCTCTTTAAAAAATTAACAGTCAACAGCCCAAACAGATGTTCCATAGAAACAGGCCCATATCTTTTTCAGTAAGTATTTACAGTGTTATATAACTGCTTGTGTATGAGTTATCGTTATTTATTTTTCTATGGAAGTTGGTACATTTAAAGTATATGCATGCTTTAACATATGCTTGGTAGGGAAGTATGTGTCTTTTAGTGATTTGCCATCTAGCAGTATTACTGAGATGAAAAAGCAGTTCATAATGGTCTTTGATATACAATAGTATATATTTCTATGGAATCGCACTTAGGCTTTAGATCTTCTGACTGCCGTACATAGGAAGATTTGGAAAATGATCTCTCTTTGTTCAGTAATATATAAAAATCTTTTAAGGTCTGAATGAAAATTTTATAGATTGGAGACCTATGTTTCAAGATTCTGTAGTTGAACCTATAATATTTAGAGTGTGTTATAAATAAATAAAACCTATATTGAAGATTTTGAAAGTTAATTTTACTGAGGACTTTTGTTCTTAAAAGTTGATAAGTTAAAGGATAGAAAAAAAAACTGTATTGTCAATTTAGTTAGTGAAAGGATAGAAAAAAAAACAGTATTGTCAATTTAGTTATTACTTTATACCTCTTCATTTATGTTTATCATTATAGGTGTTGAATTGTAGTTGATTCTGTACCCTCTTTCAGCTATGTAATTGATAATGAAGTGTGTTACCTGGTGCTATGTGAACGTGGTTTCAGCAAAAAGTCAGCTTTTACATTTCTTGAAGAAATGTCTGCTGAGTTTAATTCACAATATGGACGTCGGGTTGCACAGGTTTCTAGGCCATATTCCTTCATAGAATTTGGTATGTAGTTATGATTTTCAGGTTTGCTATTAATGGAATAGTGGATAGAGCATGATTCTCTTAGGAATGAAATATGGAAATACCACTGCTAACTTGATGCAATATGTAACAATATCCTACTTTGTTACAGACACTTATATCCAAAAGCTCCGTCGTCAGTATAGTGATCAAAGAGGACGGCGTCACATGCATCAGTTACGAGAAGATTTGAATGATGTGCAGAGGATTATGATGGACAACATTGATGATGTTTTGCAACGAGGTGCTGCACTGTCAGGTAAGTGGAGGAAGAAATTTGGTATACTTAACTTAAAATATATAAGTATGAGTAAGTGCCTGTCTTTTTTTTTAGTTCATCTGATTTATAAAGTGCTCTAATGTCTGTATCCATAGTCACTGACTAAATGAGAATTGAGTTTCTCATAGCAGTGCTTTTAATATCTCTGCAAGAAAAAGCCAAACCCGTACTTTTCTCATCTCTTAGTAAGTTTTGTGAACATGATAGAAAGGCTTTGCAGATTTTTTAAGGACAACAACCTTGTTTTTAAGCCAGAAAAAGAGAAAATGGTTAGAAAGGCTGTACATTCAATGTGTAACAGACTAAGGATTGTGACAAAAGATATTTATGAATTGGTGAATAAGGACTTTTAGGGGTTCATTTTTTTTGTTAGAATAAAAAGTTATTGTATATGGGCTTATATGTAGTATACTATAACTCATCATGATATCCACAATAAGTGAAATATAGTTATTCAGATAGTTTTTAATCCAGAAAAAGAGAAAATGGTTAGAAAGGCTGTACATTCAATGTGTAAAAGACTAAGGATTGTGACAAAAATATTTATGAATTGGTGAATAAGGACTTTTAGGGGTTAATTTTTTTGTTTGTAAAAAGTTATTGTATATGGGTTTATATTTAGTATACTATAACTCATCATGATATCCACAATAAGTGAAATATAGTTATTCAGATTTATAACAAAATGCAAATTGAAACAGGGATGACAGTATAACATCTTATATACTGAAATTTTACATGTAATTTGAAATTTCGTTTGTATATAAGTTTGCAGGTTATAAAGAGCTCTAATGTTCTTAGCAGCAGGTATTTTAATAATAAAGATAATACTACCCATTAAGTGAAATTTATAATTGATCATGAATAATCTCATTCATTTCAGATTTGGAGACGAAGGCTTCGGGCTTATCAATGATGTCAAAAAAGTACCACAAAGATGCCCAGTACTTGAACATGCGGTCTACTTATGCAAAAATTGCTGCAGGAGCAGTGGTTGGCTTGGTGTTTCTGGTGTACTTCTTTGTGTTTTAATCAGTTGGCATTATCAAGTTTATTTTAATTTCTTTATATTGTTGGTAAATATGATCAGATTATTTGTAGTTGTAAAAATGATTCCTATTTATACATGTATTAGTTTTACAAGCCAAGTGACTAATTTTTCATTCGTTTTGGCAAAAGCAATCTACGTTTCCAAAGGACTACCTTATAAATGTGACAACCAACTATTTGTGTTTATATTACAACCTTCATGACTTTTCTTTAAAAAGAAGTGTTGCAAAGAGGCATTGTGTGTACCATTTTCCGCAGCCAACTTTTCTGGTTCATATAAAGAAAATGTTTTTATGGGTAAGGTAAATCTCCCAACATTGATATTGTGAGCAGCTTCTTTATAGATGTATTTTGGAACAAGAAATTGCATTTCCTCTCTGACTGGTCTGAAATTGTGATATATGTGTAATTTGATACTGCTAAATCAACATTGTTGTCTGGATGTCAGCAACATAAATATGAAGAGAAAAGAGAAAGCATTTGTCATTTGTCTTGAGTTGATAGTAGCTGATCGAAGACATTTAATGTAACTTGTTCTATATGCAAATCCAGTTTTTCAAATGGCTAAAAAGATTTGTAAGTTTTTCCTTTCATTTTTTTACCTTTATGGTTGAAGTGTATGGCAGGTTTATAACCTGATTTAATGTACATAATATGGTTAAAAAAATGTAAGACTATTCCAAGATTATTGAAACTTTGCCTTTTGTCTTTCATATACCAATACACTTCCAGCTTCAGATCTTATTGATTTTTCCAGAAAACTTTATACTCAGAAACACAGATGATTTTGACAAACAGCTGTA
>NW_020871428.1:888832-891332 GCF_003789085.1 Penaeus vannamei | reverse complement strand
ATTACGTTTGCACATGTCCTGAAAACAGAGATCCTTTATACTATGTAAGGTATAAACAAATCATAAATATTCCTGATGCATCGTAAAGGGAGAAGATAAATTTGTTTATTTTATAAGATGACGTGAACTGCGTAAAATGGTTACTACGAATTTGTTATCGGTATCACCCTGTACCTGTAATGATCATTTATAATCATCGTTCTAATTGCTATTATGATTTTACGTACTCGTTTTAATCATCACGTACTAATTTCTAGTATCATTAGCATCATAATCATCGCTGTTGATATCGATATTGAGGTTAATAATCATTGTGATTATATTTATCGCTATTCTCATTATTTTTATTCCCATTTACTTAGTCATCATTACTACAACTGTAAACACCGCAGTACTGGTAAGCTTCATCAACAATATCATAACAGTTGCTGCTATTCTCATCATTATTACTCTCGTAAGTACAACCATGGTAATATTGCCATTAACAGTGTCCAAATGACTATGGATAATATAGATAAATTAAATGTATTGATACTTTATTACATACAGAAAAAAATACAGAGATTTTGTAGAGAGATGAGAGAGAGAGAGAGAGAGAGAGAGAGAGAGAGAGAGAGAGAGAGAGAGAGAGAGAGAGAGAGAGAGAGAGAGAGAGAGAGAGAGAGAGAGAGAGAGAGAGAGAGAGAGAGAGAGAGAGAGAGAGAGAGAGAGAGAGAGAGAGAGAGAGAGAGAGTTTTTTTGTTTGGACTAATGAACGTTTGAGAAATTGTGGGGAAAATTCTTAGTGTCTTTAGCGCCAAATTCTTAACAAAATACACATAGTTCATCATAGTCGGTAAAAAAAATCACAGAAGATATTTTGACCGTAAATGCCAGCTGTTTTATCTTGATCTTTGATTAGACAGATAATTTTATGCCTTCAAGTCACGGAGGAAGTAAAACATGTCTCAGTCTTTCAGATCAAGGTATGTTGCTTCGCTTGTACTACGGGGGAATATTCGTTTATTTATTTTGCATAAAAAAACTGCTATATGCTCTGATATAGACATGTGTTGTGCCAAATGCCTAAATCGAAAATGCTCTGTACCAGTACATGTTTCAGATATGAGCTCATAGTTAAAGAACGCACACGCTTCTTGGTGAGTGACTTCAGAGAGTCACTTGAATAATACAAAACAGTATTTGTACGATAGACACACGCATTTAGTTACGCAGCTTAATAAACAGCGGATGTACATATTACTTTACATAATATATCTCATCACTTTGAAATTTAACTTTTTCTTCTCCTACTGGAGATACCAGAATTCACCATTACTTACCCATGAGAGTTTCATTGTTGCCGGAGTTATGTTTGTTTACACAGCAGGGAGAGAGCTATCTGGCCAACCTGCAAGGATATAAGAAATCAAGCAATCATTGAAGCAAATGGTGCATGTGCGCATCGGCAAGCATATACACACGAGGCATACCGAAAGTGGAAGTTGCAATAACCGATGAAATTACATTATGCATTCTCCTTGCGTTTGACTTCTGGCGGACGGACCTCGATGGCTGTCAAGGATATTCTGAGCGACGAAAATAGTCTATCCGTTTTGATTGATTTTTACTTATATTCACATTGATTATATGGACATAAGTAACTTTTGTGTCACAATTGTTAATGCATAGTTAACTTGACACTTTCTCCGCTTCAGAAAATGAATGCACTACGCATTTTAATGCACACTATACAAAAAATTAACATATGAACGTACTATGATATGATACTTTATATTCATAATAGACCTGACCCTTGCAATATATTTTGCCATAAGACCTGTCTCCATAATATCACACACGTAATACTTATACCTTAATCAAACCACGCATATATATCACTGGTAGATCATACGCATAACTACCACTTGTAATAAGCACTATAATTATAACAATGCATAACAACACTTGCCTTAGTGAACCTCAAAACGACAGGGAGAGTGGCCACTTGTGAGCGTAAACGAGAGAGACGAGAGACTGACGAACATATCCAAGGCGACACCACACCTTGACCACCTTGAAGATTTCAGGTCCCCCCATCCCCCCTCCCCATCTCCCTCCGCGTCCCTTCACCTTTTTTAAGGACTAAGCGGAAAAATTATGTGGGCGTAGGGGTACCACGCGTGTAAAGTTAGCAGTCTGGGATGATTTAACAAAGAAATTCATATAATTTAAAGAGAATGGAAGGTTGAGCAATGTCGCAAGTTGGACTTCGCATCTATTTGGAGCTTCAGAACGAGGGTCGCGGCACAGTTGCGGTTTCTCGGCTCCTCCCGCGGAAGCTGAATGGTCGAGGATCAGCGACTTCCACAAACGCACATGCTGTGCACTTTTGGAATGTATGTCGACGTTGTTTTTAAGTAAGTCATTGTGGATAAATAGTTGGTCTGAGATACGTGTGCTTTGTACCCGGCAGACAGCGATATAGGTGTGTGTATCGTGATTTCATATTTTATAGACT
>NW_020871428.1:868743-871243 GCF_003789085.1 Penaeus vannamei | reverse complement strand
GGTCTCATGCCTAAATGGGGTTGTTAGATTGCGCTATTCTACATATTTAAGGTATGTTTGTTATTGCCTTATCAATATTAGTTTTGGTATTAGCATTAATGATGATGATGATGATGATGATGATAATGATAAAAACAATAACAATAATGATAATGATAATAATTATTGTTATTGCTACTATTATCATGATGATTATTATTACTGTTGTTAGTCTTAGTGTTGTTATTACTATTAGTATTATTTTATTAATGTAATTGATATTATTATTATTAGTAGTAGTATTGCGATTGTTTTATCGATCATGATTGTAACTGTAATTATTGTTATGAATATGATTATTGTTGTTATTATTACCACTATCATCATAATTATTATTTTTATTATAATTATTATTATTGTTATTATTATAATGGCATCATTTTCATTAAATAGTTTTTATCATCGTTATTATTGGTATTATCATAATTATCATCACTATCATTATTACTATTATCTATTTTTCCCATCCTATATTCTTTTTTTCGTGTACCAATTTTCGGAGGACTTGTATACCTGTTCCTCATTCATTTTCTGTTCATTCTCTAACCATTACCCCTCCTTTCCATATTCCATTTATTTGGTTATTACATTTTTTCTCACTTCGTCTTCAATTCATCTTTTCATAGTTTTCTTTAGTTTTCCCCCCTTCCCCGTTCTTCGTATTCTCGTTCCTCGTCCCGTTTTCTCCCCGTTCTGTTTACACGTCCAATTTCCGCGTCCTTTTAATGTCGTTAGCTAACCCTTAACTCCTGTTGTTCCCTCCATAAACGCTTGGCTGCTGTCTCCTCGGCGACGACATGAATTGACAGCGGCAATATGAGGGAGGGGGGGGGAGGGAAGAGAAGGAGAGAGAGGGAGGGTAATGAGGTAAGAGAGAGAGAGAGGAAGGAGGAGGAGAAGGGGAAGGTGTGAGGAGAAGGGAGAGGAGAGGGAGAAGTTGCGAGAGAGAGAGAGGAGGGAGAGAGAGAGAGAGAGAGAGGAGAGAGAGAGAGAGAGAGAGAGAGAGAGAGAGAGAGAGAGAGAGAGAGAGAGAGAGAGAAGAGAGAGAGAGAGAGAGAGAGAAGAGAGAGAGGAACGGGGAGTGGGGAGTGGAGAATTTGGAGGGGGGAAGAGAGAGAAGAATGAGCTTAAGGAGCAGGGAGGGATATAGGAAGAAGACAAGAGAAGGGGGAGAAGGAAGAGAGAGAAAGGTAGAGGAGTGGGGATTCTGAGAAGGGGAGAAAGAAAGGAAAGAAGGGGAGGAGGCTGAATTAGAAAAACGAGTTGAGAGGAATCGCAGCGATAGAGGCAAGATCGAAGGAGACGAAGGAAATAAGAAAAGAAAGTCGTGGAAGACGGAAGGAGAAGGGAGAAGGATTAGTGGCGCTTTAGGGAAGGAGGAGAAGGAGAAATAGAGGATGTGAAGGGGAAGGAAAAAGGGGGAATAGGAGGAGGAGAAGGAGTAGAAAATGTTCCTTCGTGCTCTCCTTCAGGTAGGTTGACCGTTCCAGGGGAGTGGAATATGGCGTGGGAAGACAGGGCTTATTAAAAAGTTTGGCGAAAAAAGGGAATCTGGGGGTTATTAGGGCATGTTGTGTGACATGGTTTGATTTCTGTATTCTCCACCATCTCCACTGTTACCACCACCACCAACGATAACCAAAAATAACAACAGCAACAAGAACAACAAGAACTTGGCTACCATTAGTCCACTACCGCTACCATTACCATCTCCAGTGCTACGACTACTACTACCATTTTCTCAATCCTAACCACCGCTACCACCACACCCACCACCACCGCCACCCCCCACGCCAACACCACTACCGCTACCCACCACCACCGCTGCCGCCTTACAACCACCACCGCTACCACCACATACAGAACACCACTACTACCACCACCAACAACACAGATACCATTATAACCATCACCATTTCTATTACAATAATCATTAACATCATTCCCATAACTTAATTTTTTTGAGATTTTAATTGATCGTTAGATTTTTCCTTTCCACCCAGAGGATATAAAGGACAGCGGGATGAATAACAGAAAATCTGGGTTTGCGGACTTTGACTCGAAACGAAGACCGATTTGTATTCATGTATTCAGTAAGTTTTCAGAGCTGGCTAGAACAGAGGAATTTCTTATGTTATCACACGAAAGTCAGTCTGTGGGTGGGTGGGATTATACATGCATATGTGCATGTAATGTTTACATATGTAACATACGTATATGCACACACACACACACACACACACACACACACACACACACACACACACACACACACAACACCACACACACACACACACACACAACACACACACACACACACACACACACACACACACTCACTCACACACTCACACACTCCACACACTCACACACTCACATTAACACACACACACACACACACACACACACACACACACACACACACACACACAGCGCACACACCACACACACCAACACACTA
>NW_020871428.1:851243-858743 GCF_003789085.1 Penaeus vannamei | reverse complement strand
TAGGAGAGGGAAAGAGAGGGAATTAAAGAAAAAGGGAGAGGGGAGGCCATAAGTAGAAGGGAGAGAGTCATTGTTGTTTTTGGAAACGTTGGTTAGTTAGTCAGCAGAATAACTTGAAAAGATATGAACAGATTTTCATGATGCCATTAAATTTTGGTGATGATCTGGATCATGATTTGAATCTAGTAATTTTTTTTTGGGGGGGTCATTAGCATTGAGAGAGTACTTCTAAATATCATGTTATTTATTTCTATTAGCAGTAACAATAGTCTGTATCTCATCCCCCCCCCCTCTCTCTCTCTCTCTCTCTCTCTCTCTCTCTCTCTTCTCTCTCTCTCTCTCTCTCTCTCTCTCTCTCTCTCTCTCTCTCTCTCTCTCTCTCTCCCTCCCTCCTTCCTCTCTCTCTCCCTCCTTCCTTCCTCCCTCTTCCTCTCCTTCCTCCCCTCTCAACCCTTTCACCCTCTTCCTTCCCCCTTCCTTCTTTACCCCCATCCTCTTTTCATCTCTCTTCTTCTCATTTATCCCTCCTTCTCCATCTCAACCAAGGAAACTCCCGATTGCGTCTCAAGGGCTTACAGATCCCGCCCGGCTTTGACGATCGGGTGACGAAGGCGGTTAAAGATGACCTCGTTTGACCTATGAACTTTTCCCGTCCTGCCTTTGTGGAGCAAGGGAGATTGGTCCTTTGGTCGCGAATTCATCTTTTTATTTCGTTGTTCATGTGATTATTGTTGTTGGTGTTAATATTTTTTTTTGTGATTATTGTTGTTGTTATTGTTATCATTGGTACTGTTCCAGTTATTATTATGATGATGATGATTATTGGTATTATTATTATTTTTTTAGCATTATCATTCCTTAATACACGCACACACACACGCACGCGCACGCGCACGCACGCGCACGCACACGCACGCACACGCACACGCACGCACGCACGCACGCACGCACGCACGCATATATATACATGCATGTATTGATGGGTGTATATACATATTTACAAACATACGCATTTTCTTTTTTCATAAGCTGATCCGATGAGCATTATTGTTTCCTTTTAATTCATATTTCCATGTTTATATCTAATTATTTTGCATACTGTTCTTTATAAAGCTTTGTTATTCAGAAAAGAAAAGACCTTTCTTTGATTTTCGTCCTGTTGCCTGCACTTTTGAAGAGAAACCTCGATTGATTAGGAATGCCATTTGTCCATTAAAAATTGTCTCAGTGAAAGCCTCTGATGAAATGTGTGAAATTAGCGTAGTGAAAGTCTGGTCACATTCCTCTGTGATTCGAAATTAGCATATTTGAGAAGCCAGAAGAATCATAATGAAGGTTGATAAGCCATAAGTCAGAAGCCATAAACCATTGGCAAGTCTGAATGTTTCATAAATAAAACCAAAATGAAAGAGATTTTCCGCCGAAGAACGTACTTTTTTCCAAGAAAACAGAGTCCGCGGTTGCATTCTCAATACACTCGAAAAACCTTTGAGTGTATTGTATGAGTGCTTCTCTACCCCTGGCCGGTTTGCAACGCCATACAAAGCGTGCATGGATTGTGTGGTTATTCGCTCATGTATTAGTCCGTGTAAATCAACCGTGACAGTCAGTCCACTTTTTTTTTACAGGATTTTTTTTTTCTTGCATTTGGGTGTTGTCCTTTTAGGGTCTTTGAATGATAATATCTTTTATGCGTTAGTCTGTTAGGGTGAACATGAGATAGAAACCAGAAAGATAGAATTGTGAATGAAGAAAAATAAGGGTTCTTTGTTTGGGCTCACAAGCTAATCTTCGTTCTAGGACACGGTGACCTAGCTGTGCCAAAGAAGCCGCATAATACAAGTTATTAAACTAAGTTTCTGACTAAAGTAATGGAGGGAGCTCGGCGTAGTACATGAATGCAGAGCAGGAAAGGGGAGGAGGAATGGAGGGAATAAGGAGCTAAGAAGGGAAGAGGAGAGAAGTGGAGAAAAAGGGAAGAGCGGGAGAGGTCGAGATAAGCGAAAAGGAAGAGGGAGAAGGGAGAAGAAGGGGAGAAAGGATGAAAAAGAGGGAGAAGGAGCTTAAAGGAAAGAAGGAGGAGAAAGAAGCAGAAAGCAGAAAGGAGGAAAGATGAGACGGTGGGAAACAGAAAGAGGAACTAGATGAAAGAAGGAAAGGAAAGCGAAAAACCGATGGGATGGGAAGAGGGAGGTAAGTGGAAGAAAGAGGGAAGAGGGAGGAGATGGAGTGAAGGGAAAGGAGGGAGGGAAGGGGGGAGGAGGGAGGCTGGAGAGATGGAGGGAGAGAGAGGAGGTGGGAGGGATGGAGAGGGAGAGGAGGGAGGAGGGAAGGGGGACGGGAGCGGGAGCATGGAGGAAAGGGAGGGAAGGGAGAATAGGGAGAGGGAGGAGGGATGGAGGGAAGGGAGGAATATAGAGGGGAGGAAGGAGGGAGGCCGGAGAGATGGAGGGGAGGGAGGAGGGAGAGAGTGAGGGTTACGGTCAATTACTTGGTTAATCTCCATCACCATCTCGTTTGTCACGCCATCTCTACCTTGTCTCGTCTGGCTCTGCCATTGTTTTTCTCCTCTGCCTTCCGTGAGACTTTATCTTCCCTTTCTTTGTTTTGGTCTTTTACTTTCTTCTCCCTTTTTTTTACTTTCATTTCTCTTTTTCTTTTTCTTTCATTTTCCCTTTTTCTTTTACTTTCATTTCTCCTTTTTCTTTTACTTTCATTTCTCCCTTTTCTTTCTTCTTTTTTCTTTTACTTTTCATTTTCCTTTTTCTTTTACTTTCATTTCTCTCTTTTTCTTTTACTTTCATTTCTCCTTTTTCTTTTACTTTCATTTCTCCCTTTTTCTTTTACTTTCATTCCCTTTCTTTTACTTTCATTTCTCCTTTTATTTTTCCTTCCTTTTTCTTTTACTTTCTTTTCTCCCTTTTTCTTTTACTTTCTTTTCTCCCTTTTTCTTTTACTTTCATTTCTCCCATTTCTTCCTCATCGATTTCCTTCCCCATCTTCACTCAAAGGAAGCAAAGGAAAGCGAGATAAAGAAAGGAAAGGACAGAGCGAAAGGGAGGCGAGGAGTGTTACCAGGGGAAGGTCCCGGATGTATACATGATTTCCCGCGCGAAGTCTGGCTATGAATTCCTTAACACGCTTAGAGTGTACTTGGGAATGGGCCGTCGCGACTATTGACTGTTGCTGTCTTTTGGTCTGTCTGTTTGTGTTTCTGCCTATCTGTTTGTTATATGTATGCTTCTGTCTCCGTCTGTCTGCTCTGTATGTATGATATGTTACTCTGTCTGCCTGTCTCTCTCTCTCTCTCTCTCTCCCTCTTCTCTCTCTCTCTCTCTCTCTCTCTATTCTCTCTCCTTTCCTCTCTTTCTCTCTCTCTCTTCTCTCTCTCTCCTCTCCCTCTCCCTCTCCCTCTTTTCTCCCTCTCCCTCTTCCCTCTCTTCTTTCTCTCTAATCTCTCTCCTCTCTCACCACCCCCTCTCCCTCCCCTTTCTACCCCTCTTTCCTATCACCTCCTCTCTCTCCCATCTCTCTCTCTTCTCTCTCTTCCCTCCTCTCTCTCTTTCTTTTTTCTCTATTCTCTCTCTTTTTCTTCCCTCTCAGCCCTCCTTCTGCTTTCACTCTCTCTTTCTCTCTCTCCCCCTCTCTCTTCTCTCTTCTCTCTCTCTCTTTCTCTCTCTCGCTTCTCTCTCCTCCCCTCTCCCTCCACCTTCCTTCCCTCCTTTCCTTCTTCCCTTCCTCTCCCTCCTTTCCTCTCCCCCTCCCCCTTTTCCTTCCCTCTCCCTCCTTCCCTCTCCCTTCTCCCCTTTCCTCCCCCTCCACCTTTCCTCTCCCCTCCACCTTTCCCTCTCCCCCTCCACCTCCTCCTTCCCTCCCTCCCTCCCTCCCTCTCATCCCCCTCCATCCCTCCTCTCTCCTCTCCTTCCCTCCCTTCCTTCCCTCCCTCCCTCCCCCCCTTCCCTGCCTCCCTCTCAATCATTCTTCCCTTCCCCTCCCGTCCCTCGTGCGCCCGCTTGACCTTGCGTAACCCGAGCCAAGCATTCCGATTCTGGTCAGAGCGACTTCGAACGCGGGGAGGAATGCTGATGGAGAGTCGAAAACAGAGTGACCTTTTCGAAGTCCTGTCTGCTGCTCCGGGGATGTCGAAATGGATGTGCAACAAGGAGGAGGAAATTTGGGGCTTCTCTTTCGGAGATGAACTGGGATTTTGGGGGGTTTTGGGTTCTGGTTGTTGTTATTGTTGTTTGTTGTGTGATATTTTGGTTGGTGTTATTTTTATTTTGTTATTGTTACTGTTATTATTATTGTTTTTTAAATTATTATTGCTTTTATTTTATTATTATTATTATTATATTATTATTATTATTATAATGATTATAATAATAATAATTATTATTATGATGATACTAAACAAAATAATGATAAAAATAAAGTGTGAATAGCGGTATTTCGAACATCTTATGAATTGCAGAGAATTATGTTTATTTCAATCTAATTTTAATACAATGGATAAGATGCAAATGGGAGATTACCATTTTTAATATTTTGATTCTTTAAGACGTGAACCACATAAGAAAATATTCCATTGCACGAAACACGTTTTTTCTTTTTTTTTCTTGAACGCGAGCACGATAAGCGCCATCAACGATCACAGCGCCATTTTCGTAACAGGTGTATTTTGGCGAGCAAACCCAACCAAGATTTATTGCTGTGGCTTGATGGGAAGCATCGACTTGCAAGAAAAAGACTTTTTCCCCGAAGACCTTCCCTCAATGCAACAATAACAGATTCGAGAAACCAAATTATCACAGGGAAGAAAGCAAAAGAAGAAGAAAAAAACCTTTGTCATGTTTCCGACTCGCCTAAAGCAACAAAGCTTTGTAGAGGTTGCCTGCCCCAAGAATGTCGTCGGGTCTTCCGCCAACATCCCGCTTTGATCTCGAGGGTTTAATGGAGATCGCAGACACGCCGTTGCGACGCAGGCGGGCTCCGGCGCGAGGGCGGCCGGGGGGGGGCGAGGGCGAGGGGAGGGGGGGGTTACGTAAGAATCTTTTGTTACTTTGGAATGGAAAGAGAAAAGGGATCTGAATACATGGGCAGATGATACATACAACTACGCGCACACACGCGCTGGCAGGTATACGCATACGCAAGCACACATACATGCTCACATATATGTACACACACACACACACACATGAAAACGCACACGTACACACGCACACACACACATGCACACGAACACTAACACACACATGCACACACACGCAATTGCACACATACACACGCGCACATACACCACACACACACACACACACACACACACATGCACACGCACACACAAATATATATACTCTATATAAAACACATACACCTGTGTGTGTGTGTGCGTGTGCGTGTGCGTGTGTTGTGTGTGCGTGTGTGTGTGTGTGTGTGTGTGTGTGTGTGTGTGTGTGTGTGTGTGTGTGTGTGTGTGTGTGTGTGTGTGTGTGTGTGTGTGTGTGTGTGTGTGTGTGTGTGTGCACGCGTGTATTCAGTTTATGTGTGCAAGCAGATGCCGATATGTGTGAGTGCACAGACAGTGTGTAGATGCACATATGCGTGAGCATGTATGCGTGCTGTGGCAAATTGGGAGATGGTCCTCATAGTTTACATGCTGTGGTTCCTGGGGAAATATTTCTGGAGGAAAACTATTTTTGTTCGTTCTGGAGGAAGCGCGCGTAAACGAGGACGAAAATAGGTTAATTCGGTGGTTCCCAGCCGGCCGTCGCAAAGGGAGAATTGGGGGTCTGAGGATTGAGAAAAGAAAAGAGAAAAAGGGAAAATATAAAAAAGAAAGAAA
This sequence comes from Penaeus vannamei, assembly GCF_003789085.1. Classification (NCBI taxonomy): domain Eukaryota; kingdom Metazoa; phylum Arthropoda; class Malacostraca; order Decapoda; family Penaeidae; genus Penaeus; species Penaeus vannamei. Next base: position 852,901 of record NW_020871428.1, on the reverse strand, counting down.
GAGAAAAAAAAAAAATCAGTAGGCTTCAATTTAAAGTGGATAATTACTCAACGATATTGCAGTCAAAATTCTATTATCAGATTTTCTGAATTTAAAAATGTATTTTAATTCGTTCACTTGCATACTCGGTTTCTTTTTCTTCGGTTCTTAGATGAAAATGGGTTTGAGTGTATTGTTAGTTGATGAACCTTTTAGAAATATGAGGTATGTGTAAAAAATAATAAAAACAAAATAAGTCCTTGTAAAAAGGTCAAGGACACACACACACACACACACACACACACACACACACACACACACACACACACACACACACACACACACACACACACACACACACACACACACACAACACACACACACACACACACACACACCTTATTTTCCCTTTCCCTCCCTCTCTCTTTCTCTTTCTCCTTCCCATTCTCTCCCTGTCCCTCTCCTTTTTCCTCCCTGTCCCAACTCCCCTTCCCCCTCTCCCTGTCCACCACACATATCCGCAAGCACAAAAGCAGAAGCCGAAAAGAAACCGAAGATTTAATTTAGCCTTAAAATAACCGCCAAAGACAATTCGCAGTTGTCAGCGACAGGTTCCGCGCGGAATCACCTTCGTTAATTATGGAAGAATATTTTTGTGTGTCAACCGTGTCAAGTGTTCAGCCAGGGTACGTTGACACTGCGCTCGAGATATGCCGGGAATGCGCATTGGCACTGCGGAAGGAAGGGTCTACAGACAGTCTTGTAGGAAGGGTATTCATATTTGGCGCTGGAGAGAGGCTGCCAAGAATGCGCGCGCAGAGAGGAGACAGTGTGTGATCTTGTACTCTTGGGATACGCTTATGGTTGCCGTGAACGTTGGGAATGCACTAGAAATGAAAGGACTTAATGAGTATCATGGCCATGCAGGGTATATATAAACAAGACCCGCGTGGCCTTCGAGAGTAATAGATTCAGCTCATGCACCTTTGATTATTATAAGTATATAGAAGGGTTGTCACGTATGTAGAGATCACACAGTAAGTAAACACACAGTTATCATGAGCCTAGAGAATACGCTTTCAACAAAATCTTCATTATGATAACGAATACACGGTATATAGACACACATGAACATGATAATAAGTTTTATAATGAACATGGAGAATACAAGAATAATTTTATCACGTATATAGTGAATGCAAAATGCTCGGCAAAATGATTAAGGTCAGATACAAATATGATGAACACAGAGAATGCACATTATGGGCATAAAAAGCATTGGGCAGCATGAAACCCATAATGCTGTCGATAATGCATGAAAATCCATATTTCCCACGCGAGAGCTTTTTTTAGAAATGTGATCGCGTAATCAATTATTGAAGGCCGGCGAGTTTGTACTGAACAAATTTAAATGGATGTGCATTATGATCATTCATTTATTTTTGGAATTATGGTTTGGGATAACTACATGCAAATATATACGCTAATATGGAGTTTATGTTTTATGTATAGTTTCGATTTTTACGTTATTGTGGATGCGGCGGAAATATTTCGAGATATAATTTTAATGACGATGCGTGTTGACTTGCAGCATGCTGTTTAAACACCTGGATATTAGATAATTGCATAGCTTTTGAATTTTGATACCCACATGTCTCCTGGTATTCAAAATCTCTAAC
>NW_020871428.1:843743-846243 GCF_003789085.1 Penaeus vannamei | reverse complement strand
AAACAATGTGGATAACTGCCCTATACACACGTCCAGGGCAGTTCCGAAGTAGTTCCCTGCCTAACACCACGTGGAGGTCCTTCGGTGGCCAAGCGAGGGATGTCGCTCAAACCCGACGAAAAATGTTTGGCCGAATATTGTCAATGTTTGAAAACGGCTAATGAAACAACCTCCAACCAGCTGATAGAAATCGAGACGTTACATGTGAACACGTCACCTATGTCTCAGGGATTAGACACCGTTTGAATAACAATACATATTTCCTATTATAAGCATTACTATTTGTCTTCCCTTTCTACAGTTATTACCATTTTTATTAAAAGTATCTCCAATATTAAACATCCCCAATTAGTCTATTCACTGAAACCCCAAAATCATATAATATATATATATATATAATATATATATAATATATATATATATATATATGTGTGTGTGTGTGTGTGTGTGTGTGTGTGTGTGTGTGTGTGTGTGTGTGTGTGTGTGTGTGTGTGTGTGTGTGTGTGTCTTAGTTATCAACTACATGGCATGGCGTTTTGTGTGAGAAGGGGTTCAAAATGAATATGAAATATAACTAAAGCGTTAAGAACTGTATAATTGCAGTTCTTTCACACACAATACATACACACATTGTTGAGGCCTGGTTAAGCCGACCACGGCTTTGCGTTCAGTTAATATTCTAAAATAATTATAATTGTCTGTTAATTGAGTCCGTGCCGAGATCTGATCTATTAGTTCACAATGAAAATTACATGTAAATTTTATTTTTTGTGATAAAAGACAAGAATGTCATTTTTTCTACACATACACATGCCTGTAAAAAAGAGTGTATTGGCAAAAAGAAGGAAAAAAAAACTGCATAAACAAAAAGTAAAGAGCAAGATTAACTGACATTAATCCAAACGAATTTTTTCTTCAATATATACAGCTCCTAATGACTTTTGCTATTTCACCTCTTTGGAAACCACCTAGCTTGTATTTGCTGAGTTGAAACAAGCGAACTTTTCTCGAATGTGGATGCGCCTCCTTCTAAAAACGCCAAGACTTACGGAATAATAACAGAAAAAAACTATGATCAGATTTTAGCACAAGATGAAGGACATTCTGAATAACCGAAACGAATTAAACATACTGTTTCATAACTCGTCACTAAGTAGTTACTTCGTATTTCCAACACACACACACACACACACACACACACACACACCACACAACACACACACACACACACACACACACACACACACACACACACACACACACACACACACACACACACACACACACACACACACACACACCACACACACCACACAAAAATGACATAAATATTCTGCGCTCTCAAAGGCAGCAACGGTGATAGCACCGTTGGAGAAGTTACTTTCCCTCATCCCATTGTCAAAAGTCGAAGATGAAGCATCCATGCATTATGTAAAGAAGAATCTAATGTAGCATGATTTCTGTTTATTCAAAAAATGTGTTTGGTGTTTGGTAGATCGATTATGGTGCAGCTACGGGAAGTCTTTACAAAGATCTTTTGCACATTTTTGTTTGTTTTTGCTGCTATACAGAGACATTTAAAGCATGGAGCTAAAATCATTGATACTTCTTGTGTTGGAAGAATGGGGAAATCCCGCCTCCACACCATAGGTGTTGCCATTTCGATAAACAAACAATTCGAGGATATCGAATATATCCAACTAAAAAATCAACGATAACTAGTATTACACGTTTTGTGATCACTTATTTGAAGAAAATGGAAGATTAAATATTTAGGCTTAGTTTCAAAAATATTCATTAATATACTCATTGGTTATTTACATTCGACTAATCACACTCTGTTACAAACTACCAAGGGTTTTAGCCTCATTCACAAAAATACTACTTACGCTATGCTTACTTCGATTGGTTGCCAGTGTACAAAAATGGGACCCAGAAAGTGTACTGAAATATAATTCCGCAACTGTACATATACATATATACCCACAGAGGCAAACGCTGTACAAGCCGCCTTATCTGTGCGTTGACGTCAGAAAGAAATGTTTCTTTGTAATTAGAGTTTGCAGTTTTGCGCTTCCTCCTCAGACTGAGCGAGCGGCTGAGATGATGCTAATCGAAAAGTTAAAGTCCTCCTTTGAGAAGTTTGACTGGCGACGTTGTCTCGCGAAATGTCTTGAGACACTCAAACTCCAAGAAAAAGAGGGTGGCATTTGGTTGCAGCTTCTTTGGGAAGACACGCGCGCGCGCACGCTCTCTCTCTGTCTGTCTTGCTCTATCTCTGTCTGTCTGTCTTCTCTATCGTTGTCTGTCCTGTCTTGTCTCTCTCTCTTCTCTGTCTGTCTTGTCTTCTCCTCTCTCTCCTTCTTCTCTCTCTCTCTCTCTCTTCTCTCTCTCTCTCTCTCTCTCTCTCTCTCTCTCTCTCTCTCTCTCTCTCTCTCTCTCTCTCTCTCTCTCTCTCTCTCTCGAGTGAAGAGGGGTAGGTGGAAAAGCGGATATGAGG
>NW_020871428.1:803743-838743 GCF_003789085.1 Penaeus vannamei | reverse complement strand
TTCCTGACGCGCAGACATACCTTCCAGGCACCAGGTCACCCCCCCCCCCCCGAGTTATTCCAGACAGCCAGGGGGCGCGTGTGTACGGCAGGACTTATTGTTTACAGTTCATGTAGAATTCCTTTTGAAAATCTCCCCGTCACACTTCAGAGATAAGATTCCCTGACAGCGTGCGTTAATCCGATGTTTGATGAGAGGGTAAGAAGAAAAAAAAAGTTGTAGATAAAGGTCTTTGAAAATAGATCAAAGTTTGCGAAGTCACGAGGAACCCAGTGACATCCCGACGCGGCAACGGACCCTGCAGAGGACGCGAGGCCGTGATATTCCGACAGAGGCACGAACACGAGGCACCTGATTCCCCCTCCCCGTCCCCCCCTCCTCCTCGCCTAGGCCCCCTCCCCCACCTCCTGTTCTGGGTGGCCGCTGTGTTGTGTTCTGCATTCTTGGTCTTTTTTTCCTTTCTTTTTTTTAGATTTTTTTCCGGTCACGATTCGTTTCACTTCTTTCTTATTTTGGTTGATTTTCTTTTTTTCTAAATTTTAGTTTTCCTTTCTGTTTTTTCCTTCTTTCTTTTTTTTTTTGCTCTTTTTTTACCCGATTATACTTTATTTTGATCATGTTGTGGCTTGTATCTGCTTCTTTACACCTCATGAAACTCCTTTTTCCTCTCCCATTCACTCTCTTTATTCATTCCTCCTTTTGCGACCAACCGGCTTCCCAACCTTCCAACCCCCATCCCTCCATTCCCCTTTCTCCCTTCCACCTATCTCCACCCTTTTCCCCCTTCCACCCCTCCACCCCTTTTCCACCTTCCACCCCCTCCACCACCTATTCCCCTTCCACCGATCTCCAGTCCCTCCACTCCCTTTCCCCTTCCACCAATCTCCACCCCGTCCACCCTTTCCCGCTTCCACCCATCTCCCCCCTCCCTCCACCACCAATCCCCCTTCCACTCATCTCCCCCTCCCCTCACCACCAATCCCCTTCCACCCCTTCCCTCCTTCCACCCCCCCCTCCAGGCCGTGCCTCAGGTGGGTCACCTCCGCCGCGCCACCGAGTCAGATCACGCCTGAACCTGCAGGTATTCATTCCTCGGACTCCAGTGATTACACAAGCTCCGTCTCTGCTCTGTTTTGGGGGGAGGGAGGGAGGGGGAGAGGGAGGGAGGAGGGAGGAAGGAGAGGTTAGGAGGGAGGGAGGGAAGGAGAGGTTAGGGAGGGAGGGAGAGGAGGGAGAGGGGAAGGAGAGGAGGGAGGGGAGGGGAGGGGAGGGAGGGGGAGAGGAGGAGGGAGGAGGGAAGGAGGAGGGTTAGGAAGGGGGGAGGGAGGGAGGGAAGGAAGGGGTTAGAGAGGAAGGGAGGGAGAGAGAGACGGATAGAGGAAGGAGAGAGAGAGGTTAGGAGGGAGGGAGGAGGGGAGGGAGCGATGGATGAAGGGAGAGAGATGGATGGGGGAAGGAGAGAGGTTTTGGAGGAGGAGGAAGGTAAAGAAGGAGGGAAGGAGAGAGGTTATGGAGAGGAGGAGAGAGACGGATGGAGGGAAGGAGGGAGAAATAGGTAGGGAGGAAGGTAGAAGGAGGGAGGGAAGGGGAGAGAAGGAGAAAGTTAGGAGGAAGAAGATAGGGAAAAGAGAAAGATTAGGGAGGGAGAAGATAGAGAAAGAGAAAGATTAGGGAGGGAAGACGGATGGAGAAGGAGAGGTTGAGAGAGGGGAGGAAGAAGGGGGTTAATAAAGGGAATAAATGATAGTTAAAATGACCTTAGTGCACATGGCAATAAGGAAAAGAAGAGTACAAAAGTTCCAGTCACATGTAAGAAGCGTTCCACTCCTCCCCTTCTTCGCTACCGCTTTTAAGCCTGTATTCCCGACCTTCCTAAGCCACTTCCGCTCCCCCACCCTCCCTATGCCGTGCACCCTTTACGGATCACCCTCCACCCTGCACCCTTACCCCCACCCTCCACCCTGCATCTCTTACCCTCCACCCTCCACCCTGCATCCCTTACCCAGCACCCTCCGCCCTGTATCCCTTACCCTCCACCCTGCATCCCTTATCCCCACCCTGCATCCCTTACCCCCACCCTCCACTATGCATCCCTTTCCCCCACTCACCTCCACCCTGATCCCCCCCCCTACCTCCACCACCCCCACCGCCCCCCGCAGATCCCGGGCGACCCCGTATAATCGCCGGGATTAGCGATGCAAATACCATGTTTCTCCCGGATCATCGAAATCCCAGGCAGGCGTCCCCGAGCGGAGAGGACCTCGCTCTCGGCCAGGCAATTTCCGAAATCACAGGGACGATTGAATGGGGTCGGTGGCGTGCTCGAAGACGGAGACACAAAAACGCAGCGAAATATATGTTTGGAAGGAAAAGGAGAGAATAGAAATGTAAAGAAGAGGAATGAAACACCAGTACACTAAGGAAAATACAAATCAAAGGGACGATTGAATGGGGGCCGGCGGCGTGCTCGAAGACATTTCAGACGGAGACGCAAAAAACGCAGCGAAATATATGTTTGGAAGGAAAAGGAGAGAAAAGAAAAGTATAGAAGAGGAATGAAACATCAGTACACCAAGGAAAATAAATAACGTTATATGAGAGAGAAGAAATGAAGTGCAGTGATAAAGGAAAGGATACACCGTTTTCTTTATTATCATTTCAGACGGAGGCACAAACACGCAGCAAAATATACGTTTGGAAGGAAAAGGAGAGAAAAGAAAAGTATAGAAGAGGAATGAAACACCAGTACTTTCAGGAAAATACAAATTACGTTATATGAGAGAAGAAATGAAGCGCAGTGATAAAGGAAAGGATACACCGTTTTCTTTATTATCGCGGCCATGTTTCCCATTTTCCTCCATCCATTCCACTCAAATCTGGCTCCTTGGAACCCCGTTAGAGCGACCGTCGAGGTGCTAATGCTAATCTATTATAATCACTTGGGTGTTTAATGAGGCTTTTCGCTCGGCTGAGGCTATTTGCATGGGGGGTGTCGGGACAAGGCTTTGTAGCTTCGTTTGCTTCTTCTTGTTTCTTTTTATTGGGTCTCTCTTTGGCTGTCTTTCTGTGTCTCCTGTTTTCGTCTCTGTCTCTGTCTGTATCTCTCATACTCTCTCTCTCTCTCTCTCTCTCTCTCTCTCTCTCTCTCTCTCTCTCTCTCTCTCTCCTCTCTCTCTCTCTCTCTCTCTCTCTCTCTCATCTCTCTCTCTCTCTCTCTCTCTCTCTCTCTCTCTCTCTCTCTATCTCTCTCTCTCTTATATATATATATATATATATATATATATATCAGTATATCTATCTATCGATTGCTCTCTTTCTTTCTCCCTCTCCTCCCCCTTCGTTCGGCTTTCCTCTCTTCCTTCCATCTTCTCCATCATTCCCACGCCACTCCTTCCTGCACTTCCCTCACCCCGCCGCTGCTCTCACCCTCCCTCTGCCACTTCCTCACCCCCCGCCCTGTCTCCTCCCCCCCCCTCCCTCCCTGCCACTTCCCTCAACCCCCGCCCTGTCTCCCTCCCTACCCCCTCCAATCAAAAGACTGGTTCTCGCGCTTAATTCATGTAACAGTCGTTTAGCGAAGCCCCAAAGTAGCCTTCACAATCAACACTCACTGTCGACTGGGTTCGAGTGCGCTCCATTCGTGGCGGTAGTGTCGTGATAGCTCCTTGACAGGTCCTTGACAGGCGCTTGATAGGGAGCTTGACAGGTAGCAAGGGCGGTGGCAGAGCAACACTGATACGGCGCCCTTTTTTTGGCTGGCTCGTTGCGTTGTGCGATGCTTGTCTAGGGAGCCCGACCTCTGTCTCTCGTCTCATGCCGCGAGACAGCACAGGCGCGGGGGAGGCGTTTTCTGTTCCACATCCGCCCGACTCGCATTAATTGATCCTGATTTCACGTCTTGACGACACTTAATCTCTCTGGACACACATGAATGGCTTACTGATCCCACACGTTCCACTCGTCACTACATATATTACTACTCTAATATATACTACGCTCACTACTATACTCTACTTTACCTCAGTTGAGCTACATATTCTAGTATACTCGTTATCTACCTCCTCTTTATCTATAATACTTTCACTATACTCACTCTGCTTATATCCTATCTCACCATACCTCACTATATCTTTATCTCCTATATATATACTATAAATGTACAACACACACCTCCTCCACACACATTACACTCACACACACACACACACATCACACACACACACACACACCACCTTTCTCCCCCTCACGCTCCATCACGACACACACACCACCACCACGACACACACAAGCGCCCCACTCAAAGGCTTCATCTCACATACCGCTAACGCCGTGAGAGCGTGTCACGCTCATCCGTTACGATGCTATCACAGCACTCATTCTCCTCTTCCTTCTTACACTCCTATTTACCCACTCTTCTCTCACTTCTTCATTCACCATATACATATCACTCTTCTCCACTTGCACTCTCAGCTCGCGCCGCCTTCGTACCTCCTCTCTCCCGATACACCTCGCGTCCGCGAACTTCCTCAACAACGCCTTCGCATCATACCGTATCAAAGGCTCACCGGCCTAGCTCTGGTCGGGGCTCTATACGACGCGTTGTCTCATATTCTGTACCGAGATGTACCGCGTCCACGCGGTAAGGCACAGGAGAAGAAAAACACATTGGGACAAAGATGCACAACGCGAAGTTTTAAAGGCACGCGGAGTGCGCTATGGGGGAATTACACTGTAAATAGCGTAAGCACGATGTATGAGGGGTAAGGCAAGACACACAATTCACAGCCTCTCGCTACTCGCGAAATGACACCGGGTGGACGACACGGAGGGTAGAATACAGTCCTGAAAGAGGGTGTCACCGAGAACTGCAGAGCACTCTAGGAGGTTGTAACGGAGACACCACGTAGATTGCAGGTACCGCGAGGAACCGGAGGGGACGCGGGTCGCACTTCTCGCGGTTCGATATACACGGAGAGAGTGCCGGCGGCACAATGGTTCTCCTTTTTCCTCCCCGTCGGTGCGAGGAGACGCACGACGCTCGGCAGCGCGCGAAACTCGCTGGTGACCATCGCAGCGAGAGAGTAAAAGTGATGCGAGGAGTACCGACTGACGCTACGCGATCGACTGTGGAAAGGACGCTCGCACGGGATGAAATGAGCAGGACACAGGAGAGCATGAGCAATAACGTGTATGTGGACGCGCAATGTCCATACAGGGTACGCGCGCATGGCGAATGGCACGGCACAGATATCGGTGAAGGACGCGCGAGCACTGGCACGTGCACGGGACAGTCGTCGATGGCCGTTACATTCTCGATATTGAGATGCCCATCGTAGCGAACGTTCCCGAGCTCTTATCATCGGAAGGCCGCGTGGGCTACCCGGCTGATGTCGAATGTCACAGGGGGACACTCTCCCACAATGATGCTCTCTATCTCAATCAAAAAACTTTTCTTCTTCCTGTCTTTCTCTCTTCAAACCAATCCATACCATAATTTTTCCCTGGCGTCTCGGGTTAAACCTTCTCTAAAGTCGTGCCGTTGTCTTCTACCACCACACTCAACTGTCTACCTAGTCGCCTCCGGTCTGTCAAGCCTCTCTTATTTTCACCTATACTCTTCTACTTTCGTCCGCCTGATCCTTCGTACGTCCCACGCCTTAGTGTCTATGTATGCAGTCGCAGCACACCCTCACTCTTTCTCCTCTCTTTGCACCTGTCCACCTACTATTCTTATCTATTCTTATTTATTCCAACCGTGCGTGTCATACTGTACTGCGCTATGCCTCATTTTTCGCGCAGCTCTCGAGCCTTCTTGCGCCTACTGCACACTCTTTCACACTGCACACGTCCCCCACACACGACACCGTACGTCTAAAGACCTGACATGGCACAATCACATTATTGTAATTCTATCGCTACAGTTGTTCAGGCCGGACTCGCTCTAGGCTCTTTATATTATAGTTTAATCTACGACACTAAGCACACGTCGACACGCTGTCTCATATTTACGTCCATGGAGTGGTTTTCAATGCAGTCGACGGACATTCGCATTATGCTTTACACTCCACGCCCATAAACATACTAAGTCAGTGCACCTGAAAGACGCGCAGAGCGGCGCACCACGCGGTCACACAAACTTTACACGTGAAATCTGGAAGGTAGGCCACACACTCGATACACAGGAGCTGGACAGAAGGGCAGAGCGGACGCACAGCCACCACACGTACCCACGAAATACGAAGGAAATAGCAGGAGTCGCGCACAGCGAGGAACGGCGGCAGACACAGTGTCACCGGCTACAGAATTGCACGAGAATCGCAAACAGATGCACAAGCGACATATTCGGAGCCACGCAACAATCTAGGGATAGCGAGGTGTTGCGCACGCTCACGGACACACAGTTACGATAGAAATAAGACCCACGCAGGTAGAGAGACACACGAAGTGAGATGTAAGCAAAACCACACTAGGACACTCGCTAAAGTAGCACAAGGGAAGGAAGACACGGAGAAAGATGTCTGAGCAAGAACAGCAAGGATGCACCAATCTGGGACGTGGAAGAGAATGAATAAAAGAAATGGAAGAGAGGCAGAGAGAAAGAAGGAAGGTATCGATCAAAAGAAATTAGAGAGACGTAAACAGAAAAGGGAAGGAAGAAAGGAGAAGAGAGGGAGCAGAAGAGAAGGAAAAGAATAAGTAAAAGAAATAAAAGAGAAGTAAAGAGAATGAAGGTGAGTATAAAAGGCTTAGGAAAAGGGAAGTAAGAAGGGAGAAGAGAGAGGGAGCAAAACAGAAGGATTGATGGAGGGAAGAAAAAAAGTAAAAGGAAGTAAAAAAAAGGAAATTGGAGAGACAAAAAAAAGTGAAGGACAAATGAAGGTGGGTAGAAGAGAGGCTAGCAAATAAGTCAGAGACATAGAAGAGAGGTAAAGAGAAAGAAGGAGAGAAGAGAAGAAATAGGAGAGACGTCAAGAGCAAAGCGAAGTGGGAAGAAAAAGAGGGAGGAGAAGAGAGGGAACAAGAAAAAACTGGATCAGCAACTTCACTCGAGAGGACGAGCTGATGGGAGCCGCGCTGAAGGTACAACAAGGCCGATTATGACGTTGATTGTTATTATAAGCTTTTATCCATTAATCTGACGCAACACCACGCAAGCAAACAAAAAAACACAAGCATAGACACACGTACAGGCATGTACAGGTAGGATGAAATCTCTCTTTCTCTCTCAATATTTTTCTTTCCTTTTTCTCTCTCTACATCTTTTTCTTCTTCCTCTTCTCTTCTCTCTCTCTCTCTCCTCTTCTCTCTCTTCTCTCTCTCTCTATCTATCAAAAAAATCCCTCTCTGGGCATAATCAGATCTCAGCCGAACTCTAACCCGATCCTCTTCAACTCATCTCAGCGCTCCGTGATCTCCCTCTTCTCTCCTCTCCCTCTCGTCTCTCTCTCTCCTCTCTCTCCTCTCTCTCCATGCTGCTCTCTCTCCTCTCTCCTCTCTCTTCCTCCCTCCTCCCTCCTCCCTCCCTCCTCCGCTCCCATCCCTCCTCCGCTCCCTCCTCTCTCTCTCTCTCGATCTCTCGCTCTACTCTTCCTCTCTCTCTCATCTACGTCTCTCGCTCTATCTCCTCTCTCTCTCTCTCCCCCCCCTCTCTCTGCTTCTTCCCGCTCCCTCCCTCCCTCCCTCCCTCGCCTCCCCTCCCACCTCCCTTCTCCCTCCCTGCCCTCCGCTCCTCTCTCTCTCTCTCTCTCTCTCTTTCTCTCTCTCTCTCTCCTCTCGTCTTCTCTCCTCTCTGCCTCTCTCTTCGTCTCTCTCTCGTCTCTCTCTCTCCCTCCCTCCCTCCCTCCCTCCTCCGCTCCCTCCCGTCTCTCTCTTCTGCTCTCTCTCTCTCTCTCTCTCTTCTCCTCTCTTCCTTCCTCCGTCTCTCTTCATCTTCTGCTCTCTCTCCTTTTCTTCCTTCCCTCCTCCTCGTCCTTCCTACCGTCCCTCCTCCTCCCGTCCCTCCCTCCTCCCTCCCTCCGCTCCTCCTCCTCCTCCTTCTCTCTCCTTTCTCTGCTCCCTCTCTTCGCACTTCTCCCCCCCCTCTTCCTTTCTATTTTCTATTCTTTTTCTTTCTCTTTTCTGCCTTTCGTTCTCTCTCTTTCGCGTACTGTTGTTATCCAGCAGCACACGGGGAAATGTGGTACATTCATAGTTCAAAATTATGGCAGCCAAACAGAACAGGTTCTTTGGCCTTAGTTCGGACCTCGATCCGTTTTTACATGCTTAAAGTAAAAACGGGAGAGGGAAAGAGCACGGAAGCGGAAAGAGAGAGATGACGAGAGAGAGAGAGAGAGAGAGAAGAGAGAAGGAGAGAGGAGATAGAGATGAGAGAGAGAGAGACGCAGAAGGGAGAGAGAGGGAGAAGAGGGAGGAGAGAAGAGAGAGAAAGAAGAGAGAAGAGATGTGTGAAGTGTGAGTGTGAGTGCTTGAGTGTGAGTGTGAGTGGTGGAGTGTGAGTGTGAGTGGTGAGTGTGAGTGTGAGTGTGAGTGTGTGTGTGTGTTGTGTGTGGTGTGTGTGTGTGTGTGTGTGTGTGTGTGTGTGTGTGTGTTGTGTGTGTGTGGTGTGTAGTGTGTGTGTGTGTTGAGAGAAAGAGAGAGGAGAGATGAGAGAGAGAAGAGGACGAGAGATGCAGCATGAGACGAGAGAGGTGAGGAGAGAGAAGTAGAGGAGAGAGAGAGAGAGAGAGAGAGAGGAGGAGGAGAGAGATGAGAGAGAGGGGAGAGAGATGAGAGAGAGAGAGAAGAGAGAGATCCGAGAGAGGTGACAGGCACGAGAGAGATGTCATGAGAGAACTGCGAAGAGAGTACCCACTGCAATCGAGTCAAATCATACCGAATCGAAAGAAAGAAAGAAAGAAAGAAAGAAAGAAAAGAAAGAACTGCATAATACGAGAAAGAAAAAGAGAAAAGAGATAGAAAGTATACATCCTACTCGTATGAACAATCATCTAGAATCAACCTCAAAGCTAGAGTCGTTCTCGAGCTCTCATCGTCAGAGTCATGCTGTCGGGCTCTCATCGACTCTCAGTGAAGAGAGAGAAGTATCGTAGTAAGTACGTGCGTGTTCCGTGTTCCTGTCTCCTCGTGTCTGATTCGTTTCTTGTGTGTACAGTGGTTCGGACTCTTATCGTCTCTCGTTATTTTCGTTCCGTCTTCGGTTCAGCTCTCGTGAGAGGAGATGAGAGAAATACATCAAATATGGACAAACATAGAGAGAAGTGGACAAAACGAGAGACCGTGAAAGCAAACAAGGAAACGGAGGGAGATGTAATCCAACCTGCATTTGGCTGGGAAGTAAATTGTATAACCAAATAGCAAGTAATTGTTATGATTGACCTTTGATATTTTTAAGGAAGGGAAAAAAAGTGTTTCTTGACAAACTCTTGCCGTTGCCATGGCGACGGAGAGCGACGACAGGCAGGGAATTGTGGGTATCTCCTTCACTCCTTTTTCTCGATCATTTTTCGCTCTTCTCTCTCTTTTTACTCTCTCCATTTTCTTTCTTTCTCTCTTTCTTTTGTTCTTTTACTTGTCGTATTCCTTACTAGGCCCTCTGCATTTCCCTTTTTACTCTCTTTCTTCTTTCTCTCATTCCGTTCATTCTCTGCCACTCTCCTCGCTACCTCCTGTCCACTCTTTCATCACTTTCTCATCTCTCTTTCCCATCCCTCTCTGCCATCTTTCCCCACAACCTTTATTGATTCCTTTCCTCTCTTTCTATCATTTTCTCTTATCTCTCGTTCTTGTCCACCGTCATCTCTCCTTCAACATATCTCCTCTCTTTCTATTTCTTTCATTTCTTTAATTCTATCATTTTTTTCGTTTTTTCCCTTTTTTAGATATTAATTTTATTAGTTTCTCTTTCTTTCGCCCCTTTTCTCTCCTCCTCTTTCTTCTGCTCTCTGTTCTGTAGTGTTTATTTTCCCTCGCTTTCTTCGAATTCCTTTGTTTTTTTTACGTTTCTCATATGTCTATCCACTCATTTTTGATTATTCTAACCTTTCATTTGGTCTCACACTCCTCTCTCTCTCCCTCTCCCACCTCTCTGTCTCTCTCTCTCTCTCTCTCTCTCTCTCTCTCTCTCTCTCTCTTCTTTTCTATCTCTCTTCTCTCTTCTCTCTCTTTCTCTCTCTCTCTCTCTCTCTCCCTCTCTTTTACTTATCTTATCTTCTTATCTCCTCTCCTTTCCCTCCTCCCCCATCGTTCGATCTCTCTTCCCCTCTATTCTTCATCTCTCTCTCTCTCTCTCTCTCTCTCTCTCTCTCTCTCTCTCTCTCTGTCTCTCTCTCTCTCTCTCTCTCTCTCTCTCTCTCATCTGACATGCTCCTCCCCCCCCCCCTCCCAAATCACCAACAGCTGGAGGGTACTGCACCAGAAGGACCCGATCTCCCCCCCCCTCCCCCTCCACCAACCTTTTTGCTAGGGCGCCTGAGGTCTCGGTGAACATGGTGGCATAACAGGATATGTGCTCCGTGTGTGTGTGTGTGTGTTGTGTGTTGTGTGTGTGTGTGTGTGTGTGTGTGTGGTGTGTGTGTGTGTGTGTGTGTGTGTGTGTGTGTGTGTGTGTGTGTGTGTGTGTGTGGTGTGTGTGGTGTGCGTGGTGCTGAATATGCGAGAGAGAAGAGAGAGAGAAAAGAGAAGAGAGAGAGAGAGAAGAGAGAGAGAGAGAGAGAGAGAGAGAGAGAGAGAGAGAGAGAGAGAGAGAGAGAGAGAGACTTATGATTAATGGCAAGCAGAAAGAGAAAGATGAGTAGAAAGACAGAGAGCGAGAGAGAAAAAAAAACTAAACAAGAATGAGCTTGTGTATGCGGTTATATTTTTTCACCACATAATCTGCTGCGTCGGTACATGTTATGCTACTCAACTCTTTTTACTCACTGATTGGCTTGACCTGGTCACTCTCGTTTTTTTTTCTTCTTTTTTTTATTTCTTTTTCTCGTTGGTTTGCTCCATTGCATAAGAACCGGTGAACTATGGATTTAGTTCGTGGGATGCCATTTGTAAGAAGGAAAATTATATAGATATTGGTCACTCAGGGAAGTGGTTTCTGGAGACTGGCGTTTTGTAGGTAATGCTATATATAAAACATTTTGTTAACTCGATTTTTACGTGTGTGTGTAACTATCATTATCATAATAGAGCAATGTCTTTTGCATGGATCTTCCGTGTCCATAGTGTTAGATGCTGTACTGTATTCGCTTTTCCCAAACCCTAACATCTTTATCTAAAACGTATCCTGATTTCATCGCATCACTTGGTATGTGACTTTGTTTTAGAATCTTTGGAAACAATTATGTGTTTTTTCTATTCTTCTTTCTATATATTTCTGTGAGATAACTTCACCATATGATATATTCAGAGAAGTTGTCGTGTCGCGTTAACAGAGCAACATGTGAAAGTCTCGTAATAAAGAAAAAAAGAGGAAGAAAAAATTAAAAAACAAGTCTGCTGTAAAGTATTTGCTTCGTGAGTTGCCAAGGTTAGAATATTTTTCTCCTCTTTTTGTTACGTAAGGAGGTTAAGGAGGAAGTGGGGAGAATGAGAGTAATGAGGCCGAGGAGGGAGAAGAGGAGATCTAATAATTTGCATGTAGGATAATTGTGATAAATGGGGAAGAGAGCGTGTGAAATGTGAACAAACATCATACAAGAAATTACAGCGAATAGATAAGCAATTGGAAAAGACAGACGAAACAGGAATGGATAAAAATTAAAGACAGAAGGAATGCACAAAAGAAAGTGAGACAAACAGAAAGAAAGCAAATGAGAAAGCAAACACCCCCACATTTCCCCCCTGACATTTAAAGATCAAGGCGAAGGAGAATGAGAAGGAAAACGGAAATTAAAACTCAAAAGACGAAGAAAAAAATACGATGGCCCGAGGAAAGACAGAGAGGGAGGAATGGAGTGCTTTCTTGTCGTGGAAGTGCCAAGACGGGGCCAAAATGGAGGCACTCAGAGAGAAGGAGAGGCTTGGCAGTTGAAGGGTTTAGTTAGAGGGAAGTTGTTTCGGCAAAGATGTAAAAAAAGTAAAACGGGTTTCATTGTTTTTGTTTGTGTCTTTTTATATTTGATTTATTTATCAGCATGTGTATACGTGCATTTCTATTTACAAAAAAAAAATCACACACACACACACACACACACACACACACACACACACACACACACACACACACACACACACACACACACACACACACACACACACACACACACACACACACACACACATTATATATATATATATATATATATTATATTTATATACTATATATATATATAAGATGAGAGAGAGAGAGAAGAGAGAGAGAGAGAGAGAGAGAGAGAGAGAGAGAGGGAGAGTCTTCGTGAGGTAGCCTATATAGGTATAAAGATCAATCACATGCATATAATCAAATTTTCCGTTATTACCATTTTCATCCGTGTCCCTCTGTCGTCATTATCATAATCTTCATCATCATCTTGTCTCCCCGAGAGGCTGGAAACATCTTCTTTTTCCCTCCTCAAGCATTTTTTTCTTTCTATCTCATCTATCACTCATAAGGTCAGAGGTCACCAGAGCGTCCGAAAAAAATATTATTTCATGAGAGAGAAATATTATCTGCTCGTGATTTTTTTTTCTCTCGAACCGCTTCTTTGAAGATGATAAGAAATGAGGAAAGAGCGGGGCGGGAGGGGAGGGAGAGGAGAAGATGAGAAGACAGGGAGAAGATAAGACAGAAGGAGATGTTGAGGGAGAAGGTGAGAGAAAGGGAGAAGGTGGGAGAGGAGAAGGTAAGAGAGGGAGAGGAGAGAAGGGAGGAGGTGAAGGGGAGAGGGAGAGGTGAGGAGAGAGAGAAGGTGAGAGAAAGGGAGAAGGTGAGGGAGAGAGAGATGATGAGGGAGAGGGAGAAAGTGCGAGAGAGCAAGAAGAAAAGGGAGAAGGAGATGGTGAGGGAGAGGGAGAAGATGAGAGAGAGATGGTGAGGAGAAGATGGTGAGGAGAGGGAGAGAGAGAAGGAGAAGGTGAGGGAGAGGAGAAGGAGAAGGGAGAGGGAGAAGGTGAGGGGAAGGGAGAATACGAAAGAAAGGGAGATTTTAAGGGAGAGGGAGAAGGTGAGAGAGAGAAGAAGATGAGATGGAGGGAGAGGGAGGGGAAGAGAGAGAGAGAGAGAGAGAGAGAGAGAGAGATGGAGATGGACTGTGAGAGGGAGAGGTAAAGAAGGGAGGAGGAGGAAGGAGTGGAAGGAAAAAGAGAAAGAAAAATGGAGTGGAAGATAAAGAGAGGGAATGAAAGAGAGAGAGATGAAGAGAAGAGGATGAAAAAAAGAAAAAGAAAAAAAAGAGATGAAGATAGGTAAGGGAGAAGCCAAGAAAAACAGAAAACGAGATGAAAAAGGAGACAACAATAGAAGGACAGAAACAAAGAAGACAAAAAAAAGAAAAAAAAGAAAAACAAGGAGAAGCAAAACAAAGAATCCTCACGCAGACTCATTTCGCAGTCATCATCTCATCCACCTTCTTACCTCATATCCGTCTCCACCCCATTAACCATTCCATTCCTCATCCTATCTCAATGTCCTAATGATTCCAACCTTTCCATCCACGCCCACCGGAGCGACGCCCTCGCCAATGTAATGGTTTTCCACAGTGATCTGCTGTAATCTGCTAACATCTTTGCTTATCGGATGGATACCCGTCTAGATCGTTTCATCATTGAATCTTCCTTAATGCTAAGGGTGCTCTTGTTACGCATTTTTGTTAATTGTTATTAATTTCTCTTCTCCTAGTCACTATTGTTTACGTCTCTATTATTATTCTTATTGTATCTTCATATTTATATTATTAGTTAATTATTATTTGCTATTATTATTATGTATTGGGTTGTTGTTTGTTTGTCTTAATTATGTATTATTTATTATTTATTGATATTGTTATTTTCTCAATATTATTATTACTATTTCAATTATTGTTTGATAGATGACAGTGACGTTTAACGTCGATCATTGTCATCGTCGTCTTCATCGCGTCCATCATCATGGCTGCATCGCTACACTGCATTCATTTTTTTCCCCATCATTCTCCTCAATCATTATCATCATTCCATTTTCCCTCAAATTTTCTCTCATCATCATTTTTTATACACACTCTACGTTCTCCCATTCTCATCTACTGTCAGTTGAATCAGACATCAGTCATCTTCATTCTCCTCCCATTGTCCATCTCGCAAGTCGTCTCGGTAACGTCTTTCTAATCTCCTTTCTCCATACTCTATCTATTCTCATCTCATCATCCTAACTGCATTCCATTCCTGCACTTCATTCTCATCTTCCTTCTCTCTCTCTCCTTTCTCTCGTACTCCCACTCTCCCGTTTCGCTCTAGTCAACAACCATTACTAGCACCGGTAATCTCACGTGTTCGCTACTCTCTGGAGTCCCTTTTTCTCCGTTAAATGTGATCTCAGCGTCTCTCTTTCATCAGTATTTCCTAACCTTCCTCTCCTCTATTCCGTCCCCCCTTCTTCCTTCGCCTCCTTTCTAAGCACACCCCCTACTCTCAGTGTCTCCACGTTTTCTCTCTCAACTTCTCTGTCTTTCCATCTTTCTCTCTCTCCTTCTCTCTTTCTAACCATACTCTTTCGAGCTTTTCCACTCTCTCCTACAACATTCCTTTCCTCACACCCAATCGTTTTTCTCTTTCTTTCATACTCTCGGCAGACTCCGGTCACAAAACGTTCTCTCTCTCTCTCCTGTGCTCTCTCTCTCTTCTCTCTCTCATCGCCGTTCATTTCTCTACTCTCCTCTTCTCTGCTCTTCTCTCTTATCGTTCTCTTACTTCTCTACTTGTTAATCTCTCCTCTCTTCTTATGCTGTTTCTATCTCTCGATTCTAATTCTCCTTCTCTACTTTTCCTTACCAGTATGAATCTTTTGTTTTCCCGTCTCTCGTCGAAGGCTTTCTTCGTCTTCGCTTCTCTCTCCTCCCTGTATCCTTCTCTCCTCTCCTCTCTCTCTCTCTCATCTCCTTCTCTCTAAGTCTCATCTTCTCTCTCTCTCTTCTCCTCCATCATCCCGTCATCTCATCTCTCTCTCTCTCCTCTCTTCTCTCTCTCTCTCTTCTCTACTCTGCCTCTCTCCTTCTCTCTCTCTCTCCTCGATTTTCTTCTTCTTCTCTCTTCCGTTCCTTTGCCTCTATCTCTCATCATCTCCTCTCATCTCCTCTCATCCACTCTCCTCTCTCTCTCTCTCTCTCATCCTCTCTCATCCGTTCTCTTTCTCTCTCTTCTCTGCCCTCTCTCTCTCTCCTCTCTCTTCTCTCTCTCTCTCTCATCTTCTCGTTTCTCTTTCCTTACTCGCTCTCTCTCTGCTCTCTCTCAGTCTTCTTCCTCTCCTCCATCTCTCTCCTCTCTCTATCTGTCCTCTTCTTTCCTTCTCCTCTTTTCTCCTGTCTTCTGTTTCTCTCTCCTTTCTCTTTCTATCATCTCTCTGTGCGTTACCTCTTCTTCTTTTCTTCTCTTCTCTCTACCTTTCCTCGGTGATCTATCGTCTCTCGTCTCTGTCTTCGTCCCTATCTTTCGTCTCTCGTCTTTTCTCCTCTTTCCTTTCTCCTTCCCTCCTCGTCTGCCTTATTTTTTTCTTTTCCCTTTCCTCTCCTCCTCCCTCTCCTCGATATCTCCACTTGTCCTCCGGAGTCCTCTCTTCCTTTCCTCTCTCATACCTATACACACCCGCCTTTCTCATCTCTTATCCTCTCTCGCACTTTTTTGTCACTCTCCCCGTGTCAGATCTCTTCCTGTCTCTCCTTCTTCTCTTTCTCTCCTCTTTTTCTCCGGTCCTACATCTGTCTTTCTCCTCATCTCTCCTCTCTTCCTCTTTTCCGAGCACGTTTCATTCTCTTCCTCTCTGTCTCTTCGGTTGTCCTCTTGATTGTCCTCTCTCGTCATTCCTCTCCCTTCCTTACTCTCTTCTCTCTCTCTCGTCTCTCTCTGCTCTCTCACTCTCACTCTCACTCTCACTCTATCTCCTCTCTTCCTCTCCCTCACATGACTCGCTCTCCGTCCTGCCCTCTCGCCTCTTAATGCCACACGATCTCTTTCCCTACTTCCCTCGTCTGCGTATCTCCTGCCGTGTCTTCCCCCTACTCCTATATCATATAATCTACCTTTCTCTCTCTTCCGTTCTCTAAATCTTCTTGTTGTCCTTCTCTCTTTCTCTCATAGATCATCCTCTCTCTCTCAACTCTCTGCACGCTCTCTTATTCTCCTCATCTCCTTCCTATCTCTCTCGTCTCTGTCCTCTCTCTCGGTCTCTTCTCTTCTTCCTCTCCTTCCTTCCTTTTCGTTCCCTTCATCCTTCCTTGTTCTCCTTCTCTCTCCTTTCCCTACACTCTCGCTCTTCTTCCTACTTCTTTGTCTTTCTCTTCACGGTCGCATTATCACCATAATCTCTTTTTTGTTGTGTGGAAAACATTATTCCTTCGTTTACTTTTTTTCTGCCTAATTTCCTTTCCTTTTCGATTACCATTACCATTACCATTACAATTTTCTTATCCCATGCCTTCTTACACATACTCTAAATATTCTTCAATCTCTCCCCATTATTTTTCTTTTTTTTCTTATATATTAATCGCAAGGTCACCTTCCTAGGTCACAGCCTCACAACCCTGAAGTCCCGGATCTGCAATCGCCTTAACGGGTCATCCATATCATAACCGACAGATGCTTAACTCAGCTACCGAACAATTGCGTTTAACTGCTTCTCCGTGTCGTCTTATTTCACGCAGCGTTGAGTCGTCAGATATCCAATTATCCTTGAATCTAGTGCCGATGGATTAGCGGAATGGATATCAAGTCTAGTTCAGATCCATGGTTAAGCGAGAGAATTAGCAGCGGGGTGATATCTTTGGGAGGGGAGGGGGGAGGAGGGGGGGGGGGAGATGGATGGGAGAGGTGAGAAAGGTGAGGGGAAGGGGAGGGGTAGGGGATGGTAGTGGGAGGTGGTGTTTGTGGTGGAGATAGGTGGTGGTGGGAGGTGGGTGGTGGTGGTGGGGGTGGTGCTGGTGGCTAGGGGATGGTGGTGGGAGGTGATGCTGGTGGTGGAGATAGGTGGTGGTAAGTGGTGGTGGTGGAGGTGGAGGAAGTGGAGAAGGAGGAAGGAGAGAAGAGAAGAAGGAGGAGGAAGAAGAAGAGAAGAGGAGGAGGAGAAGAGGAGGAGGAGGAGAAGAAGAAGAAGAAGAAGAAGGTGGAGGAGGTGGCGTTGGTAGTGGAAGGTGGAAGTAGAAGTGCAGATAGAAGAGTAGGAGGGAGGAGTAGTTACAAAAGAAAGAGGATGAGGAAGACGAAGAGGAGAAAGAGGACAAGTAAGAGTAAGATGGAATAGAGAAGAAGGGGCTGGAGCTGGAGGAAGGGTAAGAAGAGATTATTTAGATATAGGGTAATTGGTATTGACAGCGTGTGGCCGTATCTTCTGTCCGGAATAATGGTGGGGGTTATCGGAGGAAGATCGACGAGGGGGGGGGGGGGGAGGGTGTAGGTGGAAAAATAAATTGCCGGCACTGGGGTAGTATGTGTGGCGGGAAAAGCTGTTCAGCATCTCGTATGTCATAGGATTCTGGAATGAAATAAATTACCGAGGGCGTGCCTCACGCATCCTGTACTGTATAACGGGGGGGATGGGCAACCTTTTCTTATGACTCAGCATCTAACATGGTGATGCAATCCGTCAAACGGGGAGGGCGTCCTTTTTCTTAGACTGTTTAACAGGGACATGGGGTCGTCCTTTCCTTAGAGTGTTAACGGGATGGGCGTCCCTGAGGATTACCTTAGAGTGTTAACGGGATGGGCGTCCCTTTCCTTTCTGTGTGGTAACGGGATGGGCGTCCCTTCGCTGTTGTGGCGCCTGTGAGAAGATTCTTTCACGCCCTTTTAAAAGTGAACGGTAACGCAGTTTGATAAGATTAGGGTTTAGGCGAGAAAGGACTCGAAACGCTACCGGATGATTAGAGGACACAATCATGATGCAAACAATATATTACATTAATACGGCAATATTAATAACAATAATGAAAAGTAGGTGCGTCTCTTATAATAAAGCGCGCTTGCTGCAGGACGTGGTTGAGCAGCACTTCTCACGCCAACAATATTATCGAGTCGGTCTAATAGGGAGAAATCGTCTAGGAAGGAGAAATCGCTCAGTCGACCGGATTAAATGTTTAGTAAGGACGTCTTGTTGTGAGCGTTCCTTCTTATGCGAGGGCCTCATATATATATATATATATATATATATATATATATAATATATATAAATATTATATATATATATATATATATATATATATATATACGAATGATAGTGATAATGGTAAATACTTAAAGGGAAATGTCTAATACGAGTGCTAGTGATAATGGTAAATATTTTAAAAGTGAAATGTCTCACACGCGTAATTTGAAAAACAAAATTGAAACGGTAAAAAGAGCTTCATTAAAAAGACAAAATTCTCCCGCTTTTAATTCATAAAGGCAACTTGTCGCCGGAGTTCGCGCCGCGTGGACACAGCTTCGAAGCCCTGATTAAGTTGTCTACTGGAAGGAATTGCAAATTTGGAAACTCTGTGCCGCGTATGAATATGGAATATGGGTCTTTGAAATTTCCGACACATAGTAAATACGGGAAGCGTAGTACTGTGTGCTTTTAGTGGGTCTGTTCCGAGGTATTCGGTATTGTTATGCTTATGGTCTTGGTGAGTGTGTGTGTGTGTTGGTTTGTGTGTATACGAATGCGCACGTTTGTTGGTTTGTGCGTTTTGTTTGCTTGCTTGTCTGTGTGTGTTTGTGTTATTTGTTGGTTTGTATGAGTGCGTTGAAGGGCGTGTTTGTTTGTGTTTGCATATAGGTTGAGTGTATATGAATATCACTTACGCGTTAGTAATATTGTTCCATTCAAAACTGCTTTAACAAACATGCTTCCGGAATTAAAATGTTTCTTGTTGTTTTCTTTTAAATATTTGTTGTTGAAACTTCATCTTTGTATCTTCTTTCACATCCTGTTATTCTTATTCTTATTTGCTTATTGTTGTCGTCGTTGTTGTTGTTATTGTCATCATGAAAACTGTGAATCATCTAAGAAAAGTTTAACCAATTGCATCGCTGTTAACATAATTACAAATGTATATTCACACCTAATGCTCCACTATACTTTACATGAAATATTCGGACAGACTTGTACCATTTCCTACATAATTAGTGCAAGGTATTACGTAATTTCATAACTATTCAATTAATATATGACGTTTGTGGATGCTGTGTAGTGAAAGGGGACATAGGCACACCGTAGAGTTTTGCGAAAAAATCTTAATTTCTTTTTTCTTTTCTTTTCGTCTGTTGCCATGCTTATCACATCAATTTTTTTTTCTTTTCAGGTGAGTTATGTCTGCAGAAAATTTTCTCGTAATCATGGTAAGTCTTTGCTAAAAGCATTATTTTTTAAGAAGATTTACAATTATCAATTATTACAATTATTACCGTATCGACTACCACTATCAGTTATTATATTAGATATATTTTTGGTGCAGTTTCTTGGAAAATATGTTTTTTCGTTATGGTTTTTATGCTGGTGAAACAGATAAAAGCCATCTAGATCTAAAGGTCCCACAATGAGTGCCAAAATGTCCAAGGAGATAATCATAATGATGATAAGGATAATTATAACAGTAATAATAATGGTAACGATAACAGTAATAATAATGATAATAATAATGATATAATGATAGTAATGCTGATAATAGTAGTTATATTGATAATGGCGGTAATAATAAGATTAACAACAGCACCATCGGTAATGGCGATAATAATAAGATTAATAGTAGTGATGATAATGATGATAATTATAATTATAATAATGATAACGACAGCAGTAATAACGATGAAAAAAAATTGTCATCATCTCCAACATCATCATCATTTTCTTTATCATGATAGTGATAATGTTAATAAAGATGATGATGATAACAGTAGTAGTAATACTTATAGAAATAATTATAACAGTCATGATAACAATGGCAATGATTATGATAATGATTACCTAGCAGCTCCACGAGGCCTTCCGACTGACTGCCATTGCAACAACGAAAGCGCCGTTAATGAGATTCCTTGTTTGCTCCCCATCTTGCAAATGCGGAGTAAACACGGACTGGCTAAGGTGCCTATTACAAGAGCATGAAGTAAACAAACAAGAGCTTATAAGTGGCAGAAAAGTAATTTAGACGTATTAACACTTACATGCAAGGGTTCTGCTGTTTTGGGGCCCTCTACTTTGTGTGTGTGTGTGTGTGCGTATGTGTGCGTATGTGTGTCTGTTGCGCCCCCCCCTTTGACTCTAAAAGGAAGAGGGATCAAAGGTCCAATGAGTTCCTCTGGCACTCAAAGACGGAGTGCCACGTGCAGGGCTGGCGTTCGAAGGAGCCGTAGGATTCCTCGGGAGATCTCCGAAGGGCAGATTGAGTGGAGTGAAGGTCGTTTATTAGTCTGGCTTCGCGCGTTCATCTGGGCTCGGGTCGCCGAGGCCGAGGCCGGAAGAAAACGGACGCGCCGCCAAGGGGAGGCTCGGCGAATTTCCTAACTAACTGTGCACGCGGCGAGGCGATGGAATTGATATCTATCTCGTGTGTGTGCACGCATATATATATATATATATATATATATATATATATATATATATATATATATATAAATATATATATATATATATGTGTGTGTGTGTGTGTGTGTGTGTGTGTGTGTGTGTGTGTGTGTGTGTGTGTGTGTGGTGTGTGTGTGTGTGTGTGTATCTGTGTGGTGTGTGTAGTGTGTGTGTGTGTGTGTGTGTGTGTGTGTGTGTGTGTGTGTGTGTGTGTGTGTGTGTGTGTGTGTGTGTGTGTGTAACGTTGCGCATGAGCGTGTATTTGTATATATACGTATGTATGAGTGCGTCCACCCGACACAGCGCACTCCCTCCCTCGCCGGCGCCGATCCTCCCGAAGGAGCGAGGCCGCAGGCAGGGCCGAGCCGGACTCCGCGAGCGCCAGTCACACTCGGCCCGAATACATTAGCATAAGTACGGGGTGCGGCGGGACTGCGGGATCCGGGCGGCCTCCTGGCACTGTGTCTGGCTCTCGAGGTCACCTTTCCCCGCCGAAGGATGTCCTCGGAAAAGGCCTTTTGGAAAAATCTCTTGCTTGTTTAGAAATTTCGCTTATCCGATTTTTTTTTCGTAATCTGTATTCCGAAAACGGACTTTGTTTGTTTATTTGTGTTTGTTTGTTTGCTTGCTTGCTTGCGCGCTTGCTTCATTTTACTAAATGGTGTGTATACATGCATATATGTGGAGTTTTAGTGTATTCATAACAAAAGTAACGTTGATAATGAGATTTTTTGAATATTTAATGACAATAATGGTAATGATAGTGATAATGATAATGTGAGATGACATGAGAATGATAATGTAATAAGTAATAATGATGAATATGATAATGTTCATATTACCGATTAAAGACATGAATAAATGAAAAGAATATAGCAGATTCCTGATATAGCAAATACATCTTCATTGAACAGACGAGTATAGTAACCTATTTATAGTTGGTGTGAAGAATGAGGCCAAAATGAAGTTTTGTAATGCCAGTCAGAATTTAGCGTTTTAGGCCTAAGTCAAGGAAGTTTTTGTCTTATTCAGCGTCTTCTTTCCAACCTTTATCAAAACGGCTTTTCGAGGATCGGTATCATTTTATTTTGTTTCTCGGGGATCATTTCTCTCTCTCTCTCTCTCTCTCTCTCTCTCTCTCTCTCTCTCTCTCTCTCTCTCTCTCTCTCTCTCTCTCCTCTTCTCTCTCCTCTCTCTCCACTCTCTCCTCTCTCTCTCCTCCTCTCTCTTTCTCTCTCCTCTCTCTCTCTCTCCTCTCTCTTTCTCTCTCCATCTCTCTCTCTCTCCATCTCTCTCTCTCTCCATCTCTCTTTCTCTCTCTCTTCCAGCTCTCCGTTTCCTGTGAACGTTGTATTTTAACCATGATATTCCTTCTCGTCCTTTAAAAAGACCTGATAGTGGCGATGGCGTTAATGAAGGTCGTCTCTTCTCGTGAATTAATTTTTAAAAGTGTGATTTATTTTTTTAGAAGGACTTAGTACGCGATGTTACGTTTTCCTTTTTGAATGGAGAAAATTGGATAGAAGTTACTGATAGTTCTACGTAAACATAGTCGCCTTTTATACATAGATTCTAACCATGCGCCATACATCTATATATTATTTGTGCGGGCGCGCGTGTGTGTGTATAGTGTGTAGGTGTGTGTGTGTGTGTGTGTGTGTGTGTGTGTGTGTGTGTGTGTGTGTGTGTGCGTGCGTGTGCGTGCATGCGTGCGTGCGTGTGTATTTGTATGCGCGTGCGTGCGTCCGCGAGTGTGTACCATGTGTGTAAGTCTGCTGTCGCATATTTATTGATTTTCATGAAGAGAGAGAAAAAAAGTCTTTGTCAGGCGCCGCGGGATTGAAGGAGACATCAAAGGATCCGCATGTATAACCAGCCGATTTATTCATCCCCTTGATATTGGATCCTCTAGGTGGCGACGCGTCCCGATCCCTGGAAATTGCGCCCACCCTGATGCGGCCGCCCTCCACAGATTCTTTTCCGGGCGGAGGGGGAGGCGAGGGCGGGGCGCGCGGAGGGAGGAAAGGAGGAGGAGGGAAGAGAGGAAGCGACGGTGGGAGGCGGAGGGAGGAAGAAGGAGGAGGGAAGAGAGGAAGGCGAGGGGTGGGAGGGCGGAGGGAGGAAGAAGGAGGAGGGGGAGGCGAGAGTGGGAGGACGGATGGAGGAAAAAGGAGGAGGGGGAGGCGAGGGGCGGGCGCGCGGAGGGAGGAAGGAGGAGGAGGGAAGAGAGAAAGGCGACGGGGAGGGCGGAGGAGGAAGGAAGGAGGAGGGGAAGAGAGGAAGGCCGAGGGTGGGAGGGCGGAGGGAGGAAGGAGGAGGAGGAGGGGGAGGCGAGAGTGGAAGGAAGGAGGAAGAGAGGAAAGCGAGGGTTGCGAGGGGTGGGAGGAAGGAGGGAGGAGGGAGGCGAGGGTGGGAGGAAGGGGAGGAGGGGGAGGCGAGGGCGGGCGTGAGGGAAAGAGAGGAAGGCGAGGGTGGGAGGGCGGAGGGGAGGAAGGAGGAGGAGGGAGGGGGAGGCGGAGAGTGGAACCGGAAGGAGGGAAGAGAGGAAAGCGAGGGTGGAGGGCGGTGGGAGGAAGGAAGGAGGAGGGGGAGGCGAGGGTGGAGGGCGGCCGGGAGGAAGAAGGGAGGGGGGGAGAGCGAGGGTGGGAGGAAGGGGTAGGAGGGGAGGCGAGGGCGGGCGGAGGGAAGAGAGAAGGCGAAGGGTGGAAAGGGGCGGAGGGAGGAAAGAGGAGGAGGGAAGAGAGGAAGGGCGGAGGGTGAAGGGCGGAGGGAGGAAGGGAGGAGGAGGAGGGGGAGGCGAGCACGTGAAGGGAAAGGAGGAAGAGAGGGAAAGCGAGGGTGGGAGGGCGGTGGGAGGAGAGGAAGGAGGAGGGGGGGGAAGGCGAGGGGTGGGAGTGGCGGAGGGAGGTAAGAAGGAGGCAGGGAGGCGAGGGTGGGAGGAAAGGGGGTAGGAGGGGAGGCGAGGGCGGGGCGCGAAGGAAAGAGAGGAAGGCCGAGGGGTGGAAGGGCGGAGGGAGGAAGAGGAGGAGGGAAGAGAGGAAGGCGAGGGTGGAAGGGCGGAGGGAGGAAGAAGAGGGAGGGGGAGGCGAGGAGGAGGGGAGGCGGAGGGCGGGCGGAGGGGGAGGCGGAGGGCGGCGGAAGGGGAGGCGAGGGGCGGGCGGCGGAGAAAAGGGAGGCCGAGGCGGGCGGGCGGAGGGAGGAAGGAGAACGTGAGGCGAGAGTCGGAGGGTGGAGGGAGGAGGAGGGAAGAGAGGAAGGCGACGGATGGGTGGCAGAAGGGAGGAAGAAGGAGGTGGGTAAGGTGAGGCTTGGGCCGATGGAGAGGAAGGAGGGGAGGTAGGGAGGGAAGGGAAGGAAGACGAGATGAAGGGAGGGAGATGGAAAATTAGAGAAGGGAGGGGAGATTAATTATTAGGGAGAATGAGAAGGAGGAGAGAGAGAGAGAGAGAGAGAGAAGAAGAAGAGAGAGAGAGAAGAGAGAGGACGAGAGAGAGAGAGAGTGAGATTGAGAGCGAGAGAAATAATAAATAGAAGAAAAAAGGAAGAAAGGAGGGAAATACAGGGACAGGACAAGAGCTTGCATGAGAACAAATAAGGTGGAAACTCCTGAGAGAGGAGGAGGAGGGAAGAGGAGAAGGAGAGAGCGGAGCAGAAGGAGAGACGAGGAAGGGAAGAGAGAGGGGAGAGGAGAGAGGAGAGAAGAAAGAGAGAAGCGAGAGCGAGAGCGAGAGCGAGGAGAAGCGAGAGAGAGAGAGAGAGGGAGAGAGCGAGAGAGAGAAAGGGGGAGAGAGAAGAAGAGGAGAGATAGATAGGATAGATAGATAGAGAGAGAGAGAGAGAGAGAGAGAGAGAGAGAGAGAGAGAGAGAGAGAGAGAAGGAGAGAGAGAGAAGGAAGAGGAAGAGAGAGAGAGAGAGAGAGAGAGAGAGAGAGAGGGTGCGCTACTCCCCTCGCCCTCAACCCGCTCCCTGATTTAACCTTCCCCTTTCTCTCTCTCCCCTCAGAACACTTCCCCTCAGTCGGGTCTAGCTTTGAGGATGGCTAGGGAGTCCTACGGGAACCTTTAGTGGCGGATTCTAAAAAGAGCGAGAGAAGGGGAGTGAAAGAGTCCTCTCCTTGAATGCACGTGCATACACACGGAGAAGTAAACACGTACACGCTACACACGTACACACGCACAGGCACGCACACGCACACGCACACGCGCACGCGCACCACACCCACCCACACACACACCACACACACACACACACAACACACACACACACACACACACACACACACACACACACACACACACACACACACACACACACACACACACACACACACACACACACACACACAAAGATTCATATAAAAGCTCCCTTGTCCTTTCGTTGACCTTAAAGTTCAATCCTGTTGTGAAAGAAAACATGTAAACATTATTCTTGCTTCTGTCTGATATGGTGCACTGACCCTCTCTCCTTGCACTGTATCTTATTGTTTTCCTTTCCTTTCTTATGCTCTAAGTTTCTTATGTGTTTTTGTTTTCTTTTTCTCTCTCTCTCTCTTTTTTTCAAATTTTCCTTCCCTCCCTGTGTGTATTTATCCCTTTCGCTCCCTCTCCTCGTTTCATATCGTCTTTTTCTTTCTCCCGTCTTTTGGTTGTTCTCCCCTCCGTCTTGTTTCCCTCGTTCTTTGGCTTCTCTCTGCATTCTGACCTCATCATCCCTTCAATTCTCTTCTCTCTCTCTCTCTCTCTCTCTCTCCTCTCTCTCTCTCTCTCTCTCTCTCTCTCTCTCTCTCTCCTCTCTCTCTCTCTCTCTCTCTCTCTTCTCTCTCTCTCTCTCTCTCTCTCTTCTCTCTCTCTCTCTCTCTCTCTCTCTCTCTCTCTCTCTCTCTCTCTCTCTCTCTCTCTCTCTCTCTCTCTCTCTCTCTCTCTCTCTCTCTCTCTCTCTCTCTCTCTCTCTCTCTCTCTCCTCTCTCTCTCTCTCTCTCATCTCTCTCTTCTCTCTCTCTCTCTCTCTCTCTCTCTCTCTCTCTCTCTCCTTTATTCACCCTTCCCCCGTGGCCATTCATTATTCATATCGCCCATGTCTACCGTTCTTTTTATTGCCATTTTATTCAATTTCCTTTTGATATAACTTGCCATTGCACAATATCCTTTGTGCAACGACATGTCAATCCTATCATCGGAAAATTAAATGTTTTGTCAAAGGTATTGCTTTCTCTAAAATTCTCTTTATATATATATATATATATATATATATATATATATATATATATATTATATATATATATATATATCTGTGTGTGTTGTGTCTGTGTGTGTGTGTGTGTGTGTGTGTGTGTGTGTGTGTGTGTGTGTGTGTGTGTGTGTGTGTGTGTGTTGTGGTGTGTGTGTCTGTATACAAATTGATAGACACACACACACACACACACACGCACGCACACGCACACAACATGCATGCAGCCCCAGACGTGCAGTGTGTGTGTGCAATCAATAGAGTGCATTTAACATAGGGTTGCATGGCGGTGGACGAGGAACAAGTCACGTTCTTTTAGCATTAAGCCAAGTAATTCATTCATGTCCTGTGTGTTGATTAGAAAGTTCAAAACAGGAATGGACTTGTCTCATCTGTGTGTGTGTGTGGGGGGGGGGTTGTATTTTGTTTATGTATGTTTTTTTGTTGTTATTGTGGTATCAGTGTTATTATGTTGAAGGTATTATTATCATTTTTGTTGTATATTGATGTTATTATTATTATCATTTCAGTATTATTATTATTATCATTATTATTATTGTTGTCATTATTATCATCGGTTTCGTTATCTTTATTATCAGTAATATTATTGTCATTATTATTATAATAATTACCATCATTCTGTTTATTATTATATTATTATTATTATTATTATTATTATTATTATTATTATTATTATTATTGTTATTGTGATTATCATCATCGTTATCATTATCATTATCACTGATATCATTATTGTCATCATTATTATAGTCATTATTATCGTTATTGTAATTATTATTATTTATATATTGTTATTTATATTGTTATTATTATTATTATTATTATATTATATTATTATTTATTATTATTATTATTATTTTTATTATTGTTATTATTATTATCATTATTATCATTATTGTTATCATCGTTATCATTATCATTATTTTTTATTATATATCAGTCATCATTATCATCATCATCATTCATCATCATCATCATCATCACATCATCATCACCACCACCACCACACCACCACCACCATCATCATCATCATCATCATCATCATCATCATCATCATCATCAATCATCATCATCATCATCATCATCATCACCATCATCATCATCATCATCATCATCATCATCATCATCATCATCATCATCATCATCATCATCATTTTATTAAACAAATCCTGAAAAAACCGAACCGAAAAGAACCCAAACAAACACAACCAACACAGAACAAAGAAACACAAGACAGAACATTAATAAAAAAAAAAAAAAAACAAACGAAAGCGAGGATAACGCGGTCAGGCGGATGGAAAGGCGGCGGGGCGGCGAGGGCGTGGAGTGGGCGCATCTGGGTGGGGGAGGAACGCAGGTGGCGGGGTGGGAGCTGTTGCGCTGGGGTTGCTCTTGTTATTGCTGTTGTTTGCGTTGTTGGTTATTGATTGTTGTTGTTTGTTTATTGTGGTTGTTGTTACTTTTGCTGTTGTTGCATTGGGATTGTTGTTGTATTGTGTGATTATTATTTTGTTGTTGTTATGTTGTTATTGTTGTTGTTTGTTATACTGTTGTTGTTGCATTGGTTTGCTTGTAGTTTGCTGTTATTGTTGTTGCATTGGGATTATTGTTATTGCTGCTTTTTGTACCTTTGGTTTGGGATTGTGATTTGTGTTGTTGTTGTTGATAATTTTGGTTTGGGATTGTAATTATGTTGCTGTTCTTGCCGTTGGTTATCTAGGGTTTGGAATCGTTGTTGTTATTGCTGTTGTTGTGCTGTGACTGTCGTTTTTTTATTGTTGCTATATTAGTGTTGTAAATATTATTTCTATTTTATTGTCATCATTATTATTGTCCCCGTTGATGTTTATATCCATGATCTTATTTATTATCTAATCGGTATTAGTAACACGATTCTGATTCGTTTTTACACCACCATCATCAACAGCAACAACGGCTTAATCAACACTTTCTTTTTATTCTCTCCTCGGCCGCGCCCTCCTTC
This sequence comes from Penaeus vannamei, assembly GCF_003789085.1. Taxonomy (NCBI): domain Eukaryota; kingdom Metazoa; phylum Arthropoda; class Malacostraca; order Decapoda; family Penaeidae; genus Penaeus; species Penaeus vannamei. The sequence continues at coordinate 810,816 of NW_020871428.1, read as the reverse complement.
CTCTCTGGGTGTGTCTCCGTCGTTTTATCAGGGTCGCATTATGCCTCCTTCCTCGGTCTATGCCCAGCTGCAGCCCTGATCATCAAGCCCCTCGCCCACGCCCCATGCCCACTCGCTCCCATGCCCCCTCCCTCCCCTCCAGATGCGCCCACGCCTCGCCTCTCGAGCTGTTCTCTTCAGGCGCCCACGTTCGCAGCGCCCGCCCACCACCCATTTTCTTGCCCGCTTTTGGGTTTTTGTTCGTTTGCCTGTTTCGGTTTTGCTTTGCTGGTTCGGTATGTTTTTTTTTCTTGTCTTTTTTCATTGTTGTTTTTCATGTTTTTCTTTGTCTTTCTCTTATTATTGTTCGTCTTATTTTTGTTGTTCTTTCTTGTTCTCCCCCGTTTTCGCAGTTTTTTTTATTTTCATTCTTTTATCTCCTCTTTCCTTATTCTTATTGGTTCATTCCCCTTTCCTCCCCTCTTTCCATGTTTGCCCCTTTCCTTCCTTCGTTCTCCCCTCGTTCTGTTTTGTTCTTCCTTTCCGCTCTCATATTGTTGGGTTCTTGGTATTACTGTTATTGTTTTTACCAATATCATGGTGGTAAGATTTTTTTTTAGGGGCTTTAATTTCTTTGTTATTTTCACTGTTGTTCTTGCTGTTTTAGTTGTCAATTATGTTATGTCATAGCCGTAGTTGGCTTGGTTGTTATCGCTGCTCTGTTGGGATCTTTTGTTGTCATTATCTTCATCACTGCCGTCGTAACCTTCATCACAATCCTCATCGTCTTCATAGTCGCCGTCATCGTCATCGTCATCATCTCCATAATCATCAATAATCATCTTATCATCATACCACCATCATTATCATCACCACCACCATCATCATCATCATTACCATCACCATCACCATCATCATCATCATCATCATCATCATCATCATCATCATCATCACCACACACCACCACCACCACACACCACCATCATCATCATCATCATCATCATCATCCATCATCATCATCACCATCACCACTACATCATTATCATCTCCACCACATCATCAGCATCGTCATCATCATCATCAACTGCCATTGCCTCATCTTGTCTCCACCATCATCATATTCCCTGTTGCTATTATTAGAATGCCTCCCCACTCTTCACCGCCCCCCCCCCCCCGTCCCCCTCCTACCTCGTCCCTTCAGGCATGACGTTGCTGATAAAATATTCATCAAGTCGATCACTGTGTAAGGTTGTTCTGCCCACTTACAGTATACCTCGGATGCTTAGGACTATATTTTCTCCTATCTTTCGGATGACAAAATCGGCTGTTGATCTTTTTATGTGTATATTCCTTCGTGTTCGAAATTGATAGGTACGTTTTGAAGGTTTCTAAGGTTAATACGTTAACCCCAACGCTGACTCTTATTTGTTTTCTGGTGATTAGGGAATTGGATCCCGAGTCTTATGTTTTGATCCCAATCTCGACTGCGCATCCGTTCCATAGACGACGCAACACGATCTTAGCTTTATGTTTGTAGGTCTATAGGAAATGAATCCCAGATTAAAGCTTTATTTCCGAGTCTGGTTCTATTTATTCGAGTATTCGTCAAATATTCCTTGTCCAATGCTCCCTTTTGTGTTCCGAAAACCGATCATAACAGGGCAAGAAACTCGACCATCATAACACTTTAGGCAACACGTACACAACGCGCCTAAACTAACCCCGCGCGCAACTGCTTTCCCTAACGAATGGTTACTTAAACATCACCCTTCAAATAACAATAACGAAGCAAAGACCGCCTTCCTAATAACACCAGTGAAAGCACTAACGCGTGAGAACAGGGACCCACCGTGTATGGATCCCCGGTCGGCGTGAGTGGGCAATGGGGCTCCGTCGGTGTGAGGAAAACGACGTCTTTTTCTCTATCTCGTTTGAGGCAATTGCTCTTCTCGTGAAGGTTATGGCACAGGAGCCTTTTGGTCTTGTTTTTTGTTGTTGTGTGTTATTTATTGTTCAAGGGGAAACGGAATGGGTGATGTGAGTTATTTGATGATGTTATCGTTGTGCGATGAGTTTGTATTGGTTGTTAGTTGGTCATACAGTTATCATTTACTGTTAACATTTGCATCAATTGCTTATATTTGTAATATTCACATTTGCATAATTACCTTTTAGGAGTATTATATATACATATATGTATTTGTACACATGTTTATATATGTTTACACACACGCGCACACACACACACACACACCACGACACACACACACACACACACACACACACACACACACACACACACCACACACACACACACCACACACACACACACAGACACACATATATATATATATATATATATATATATATATATATATATATATATATAGATACATAGATAGATAGGATATATATATATATATTATATATAATATATATATATATATATACATATATATATATATATATATATATATATATATATATACATATATACACATATATATATATATATATAATATATATATTATATATATATATATATATATGTATATATTATGTTATTATAAATTATCGTTATTATCATTAGTGTTGTTGAATTGTTATTGTTACCGCTGTTATTGTTATTATTATTATTATTATTTTAATAAAGAATATCTTTGCTAGTGTTATTATTATCATTACTATTATGATATATATTTTATTATCATTATCAGTTTGTTCTTAATTTATTATTATTATTATTTATTATATTATTTTATTATTTTATTATTATTATTATTATTATTATTATTACTAGTATTATTGTTACTATTGTTGTTACTATTACTATTATTATCATTATTATTTTTATTACTATTACTACTATCATAAATGTTATTATTATTGCTGTTATTATTATTATCGTTGTTGGTGGTGCTGCTTCTGCCGTTACTGTAAAAGACTGTCGTATGCATGTGCTAAGTTCAGTAGATTATCGCGCATGCTTGTATTTGCGTGTATTGCACCGATATATCAGAAGCCTGTGTTTAGTTGTAGTCTCTTCAACGCTACATTATTATTATTATGCAAGAAAACCTCATTTCTTTGTGTACGAGGGAAAAAGTAAGAAAAGTAGAGGAGAGAGAAAAAAGAGGAAGGGAAGGAGGGAGGCAGGAAGTGAGGGATCGAAAGAAGGAGGTAGAATAAGAAAAGAAAAGAGGTGCAATTGACAGATAGATGGAAACAAGGCGAGGGATTTACAAATTCAACATGAGAGAGGGAATAATAAGATAAATATCAAGATAAAGACGAATACATTTCCATCACCCATTTCATCGCATTATCCCGCGCGCGAATGGGTTTCACCTCCAACCGAAACCCTCAAAATAAACCTTTTTTTTTTATTCACACACAAAAAACAAAACAAAGACATACTTTGCTTACCAATATCCCGCAAAATTCGGCGAACCCATTCTCGCCCCCCCCCGCCTTTCTTCCCCTCGCTTTCGCTACTTGAACAAATTACATGGTCTTTTGTACATACGGGCGAGTGATCGGGCCTCACTTTCGCTTCGGACTGTTTTTTTTTGTAGTCGAATGAACAAATTTGTTTTCGTATCCCATAGAGGCCTTGCGTTTCCAAGTATAGGGATGTGAAGACGGAGAAAAGGGGGGAGGGGGCGGAGAGAGAGTGGGAGGGAAAGGATGCAGGGATAGGGGGTAGGGAAGAAAGGAGGGAGATAGAGGTAGGTAAAGTGGGAGAAGGCGAGAGAGATGATAAGGCAAGAATTTGGGTGAGAGAGAGAGAGATAGGCCGACAGCTAGACAGACAGACAGACAGAGACCATGACATACAAGATGGAGAGACCGACAGATGGACAGACAGACAGATGGACAGACAGACAGACTGATGGACAGACAGACAGACAGACTGATGGACAGACAGACATACAGACTGATGGACAGACAAATAAAGAGAAAATAAACGTGGAAAATGAAAACCCATACGAGGCAATCCCAATATTTTTTCCATATATAACTTTTTTCCCCTGGACCATCGATCAGCGTTGGTGGGCCGAGCATCTTTAAGAAAAGAGGAGGAAGGTGCTTTAGGGAAGGGGAAAGGGGGCCGCTCCTCTATTCTCCGGCGGGGATGCGAAAGGCGAGTTATGTAACCTGGGTTCTCGATGGTAAATATTTGTCAAGCGGGTTTCAAAGGCGTTTGTTTATGCTCTTGGTTCTTTGTTGATTGTTCGGCGATAGGGGATAGGGGGTGGGGGGGGCTGCTGATCGTTTTATTTGAATTGGCTTACTATAATGTTTTTTTATAGTTTGAGTTAATGTTCGCTTTTTCTTTTAGAAGTGCATTTTTTTTTCTTTTTAGGAAGAGTGAAAATACGCAACAGGCACTGAACAACAAAGACACATTGTTGTGTGTGTTTTAGATACATAGATAGATAGGTATACAAATGGACAGATAACTAAATATGTAATTATACGTGCGAGTGTACGCGCGCGTGTTTAAGTGGGTGCATGTGTTTGTGTATGTTTGCTAGATTGTGGTTGTATGCATGTACGTGTGTCTATGCGTATGGGCGTATACGGGAGTACGTGAACGCAAATATACAGTCCTTCCCCTTCGCCTCTGTTCATTTTTTCCTTAATTTTCGGGGCTGAATTTTTCTCCCCGTATGCGCACAGTGAGCGCGGAAGGAGGGGGGAGAAGAGAGGGAGAGAAGGATTATGGAGAGAGATATAGAGAGAGAGAGAGAGAAATCGAGAATGAGAAGCAAGCATATGAGGTCAGCGATCAGAGATCGAAAGATGATATGCGGAGAGACCGATTGGAAGTGAGACGAGGAAGAGAGAGACGAGAGGAGTTGATATGAAGATGATGAAGAGATAGAAAATCTCCGAGATGAGGTGAAGAAGGTGAGAGTAGAGGAGGGAGAGGGGAGATGAAGAGGGAGAAGAGAGGAGAGGAAAAGGAGGAAGAAACCGTTAGGAGGGGAGGTTCATTCACGAGAGATTGCAGAAAAAAAGAGAACATCTTTTCCCCTTAATTCTAGGCTGAATTTCTCCACCGTACCACACTCGGCAGAAGAGGAGAGAGGCGGCACGAACAGCTGCACAGACCCCGCTGAGAGAGGGCCCCATACCGTATTGGGATTAATGGAAGAACACGAGAGGTACCTTCATCCCTCGCCGGCCGAGCGGGTAGTGCAAACAGATTAACTTACGATGGGAAGACGGAGACGGAAAAAATTATTTCCTTATATCTTTTCTCCCCCCTACACCGCTCGCACCAGAGGGGAGAGCGAGAGCGACGAGACGAGAGAGAAGGAGCGACTGCGCAACCTGAGCCGAGAGGACGAGACCCCTGAGTTGAGAGCGCCGACCCGAGACTGGACGGCCAGAGCAACCGGTCAGAGGCCTCCCCATCATTCGGGCAGGGCACGAAGGCGCAGCCTTGACAGGTCGAGCGTAACAGGTCTGCAGAACGAGGGGAGGGAGGAGAGAGAGGCGACGAGAGGGAGGGCAGGTGATGGGAAGGAAGGAAGGAAGGAAGGAATGAAGGACGGAAGCGAAGGGACGGGAGGGAGAGAGGGAGAAGAACAGACCGCCAGAGACCCCGACACCTTGCCCACCATGTATAAGCGCGCGCCGCGACGACTCCCCCCGCCAACACCAGTCTCTTACCTGATCCGAAGGGGGACCCGAAGAGCCGAGACCGACGACAAGGGAAGAAGGCAAGGACCAAACCACATAACCCTGCCACACGTACGAGCCCGAAGTACAACCGCCCCCCCCTACCCAAGACCACCGCGAACTCCGATTGAGCCGGTCAAGCCGAGCGGGACACCGAGACGGTGTGAGAAAAAAGACAGCACAGCAGTCATCCGCGCCAGGCCCTCCGAAGAAACCGAACCCAACCCCGCACCCGAGAAGAGCTGAGGGAGAAACCAAGAACCCGAACAAACACCAGCGCGACGACGACCCTCAAGCAACAACGCCGACGTACCACCGCCCCCGAGGAAAGAGAAAAAAAGAGACGGGAGCCCGGACCAGAGCAGATGAGAGCCGAGATCAGACGAGTACCGAGCGCGACCATACGGATGAGACGTTCCCGACCAGAACCCCCGGAATAGCCGCGCCCATGAACTCCACGCACGAGCTCCTAACCTCGGGAGGAGCACCACTCCCGTGAACCGCGACAAACACGAGAGACTCCGGCAAACGACTCCTGACACCCGGTGCTCGTACCCTCCCATGTCGATCTACTGTGCGCCGGCCTGGATGGGACGATATGAGAGAGTGGCGCACAGAGAGCAGACGAAGAGAGATTGGACGAGAGAGAGAGAGAGAGAGAGCAGATACAGACAGCAGACAGACAGAGCAGAGAGAGAGAATGAGAGACCACACAGAGAGAGAGAGAAGAGACGAGAGAGAGCAGAGGAATGAGAGAGAGAGAGACAGACAGAGACAGAGGAGAAGAGAGAGGAGGAGAGAGAGAGAGAGAGAGAGAGAGAGAGAGAGAGAGAGAGAGAGAGAGAGAGAAAAGAGAGACCCGTGCGGCACTGTGGTAATGCAGCGTGAGGACCAGAACGTAAACACTGCAGCGGGCTCTGTAGGGGATCCGCGGCTGTGTACTTTTCTCACGACGGGATAGAGGATAGGATTCCCCCGAGAGTCACGAGACTGTGTGAATGAGACCGGCTAGTTAGGCTTGGCTCACGCGAGGTTTTGTGTGGAAAGGGTGAAAGGGTGGTAATGGAAAAGTGGAAGGTGGAGGGAATATGTTTTTTTTTAAGATAAAAAAAATCATGGCCTCTGTGTGGATCGCTTCTCTATATGGTATAAACGTATATTGGGTGTATACTCTTCCTTTTTTTTAATTTTTTTAGTGTATATTTGTCACAATGAAAATCTACGCCACCGTGATTTATATTTCTCTGTCTGATAATGTTCATGTATTTTGTTTTATCGAGGCAGAGAGGAACGCAAGTAATCGAACCCTTTATTTATGGTCAGGCAAGTTGATTAATCTAGCTTCTATATGTAATTTATAAAAGAAAGGTCAGGTGACAGTATTACCGAGGGAGAGTCAACAC